>JBAIZZ010000540.1:0-24912 GCA_037355905.1 Heliconius aoede | reverse complement strand
AAGATAGGCATTACATATTGAGTGGGGAAACTCAACGCTGGACTTTGCTTCGATATTACAGCAAAGAAATGAATTAAATATTTAATTTCGTCAAGCTGGAATAGAACCTCCTCTACCTTTGCGTTATCATTTACATTACTAACATCCCTTCATACTTGATTAAATATATTCTTAATATTCCGCGCAATATTCAACCAAACAAAATATATTATAATATATAATTTAGAATATAAATTTCAAACATTCAAGTACAATGTAAGTAAATTAAATAATAACACTATCATCCAGTCGTGTGGATCAACTATCCCATCCATGTCCATATATATCACAACATTATGATAAGCCGTCACGTCACATAACTGACAAAACTAATCTAGAAATGAAGTCAGAAGTTCATTTTCACGTGTTTTTTTTTTGTTTTCATTTTATAGATTTCATTTTCCCGTTCTGATTACAAAATTAAATTGTATCACCATTTAAAAAGCTTCAAGCGGCGGAAAGTAAAGAACGTAGTGTCCTGACACTACCCCGCCTACACTGCTTTGTGCGGGATATTGTGTAAAGCTCAAAAAAAATCGCAGTGTCTCTAAAATTAGGCTAAAAGTGTAGAACGAATTGTCTTAAAATTATAATATATTCCCTCTGCATACTCTACAATGCGTGGTTATACAACGTGATACTAAAATTTATGCTCAAGCTGATATATAAACCAATTACGCTTACAGTCTGATGTTAGTTGTTTATTAATTCTTTATTTGGCCGATTACTTAGTTATTTAGTCAGCTAGTCATTTATTTAGTCACTTAGTAATTTTTAGTAGCAGTTACTACTAACTAACTAACTGTAAATAAATAAATTCATATAAAGCACGCATTCATAATGCTACCGCGTGCATATTTTCACGGTACGTACTAAAATAAAGTTATACCTAATCTATTATTTGTAGCTTTTCAAATGAGATATGTAAGTGAACGTTGTAAAATTTACGTAATTGCCCCCGTGAATGTTTCTATTTTGGTTTTAATGACTCGGAGTTTATATTATGAAAACAGAATTTACTACAAGTTTCAATTGACTTCGCTTGAGTGTATTATCCGAAATTGGACCAATTTTAAGAATTTATCAAGATGTATTAAGAATTTTTTAGATTTTTGTTCAAATGTTTGCGCTTAAAAATAAATTGATTTTACATTTAAATAAGTACAAATTAAATAATAGAACTAAATATTATCTCGAATGAGACGTGGAATTGTAATTTCTAGTATCATATTCTTTATATGATTAAACTTGTTTTTCTACTAAAGCTCTACTAAAATACTATTTATAAATGAATAAATCTTAAATTAACTACAATAATAATTTTAAAAGAAATCCATATTTCGACCAGGTCCCATAAGAAGAACATAATCAAACTCTCATCAAAGTACTTCTGCTACTGAGGTAAAAAAAAAACAATCAAATTGATAACCTCCTTTTACAGAAGTCGGTTAAAACACTTTGTTTTATTAATTTTAATACAAGCTTAAATAATATTTAATACGATATTGTTCAAGTACTAAAATTCTCGTTGACAATGTGAGCCAATTAGCACTTGTGTCGAAATTTTTCTCTGTCAGCAAAAGCCCAGTTTTAAAAGCACAATTACCACCCTCACTTAAGAGATAACTTAATAAGGACGGTTCATAGTTCCGAAGGATGTTAAATATTATTATAGACATTATAAAATATTATATATATATATATATATATATAAATAGATAGATAGATAGATACTATAACGGATGCTGCGAGTTGATGAGATGAACACAACTAAAAGTTTATTCAAGAACCCCTTTTGTAAAAGCCATTAGCATATTTTATAGAATGCTGACTTAGTTGAGGACGTTGCGATGCAGTGAGTCACAAAGGCGACAGTTGTGGGTTCGATATAATTATATATAATTATTTCGTTATATTTAAATTATTAGGTTCTCTACTCCGTAACCCAGTATGAAATAAAACATAAACCCGTATAAAAACATTTTTTAAAAATATATTTTGAACAATAGAGACTAAATACAAACAAAAAAAAACATCTGCAAAACTGGATGATACACACGTAAATTAACAAATTCACATGAAAAATACATCGCAGGTCAATAAAAGCTAAACCAAACTGTACGCAACAGAACGTAGAGTGAACAAAATTAAAAAACTAGAACGAAATGTAGAGTGGCCACGATTTTATAAATGGAAATTAAGTTTAGTCAAAGTTTTAGAATTTAAATTTTATTATGTAAATTAAATATTTGTCCATATTCTTCTTATATAGTGTATCCTTCATTTCTATTTTAATATTTTTTGCCTTTAGCTTCGCGCATGAAGCAGCACAGAGGCGACCCAGACCCAGAGACAGCATCTATTCGAGACATTGCGTTCAGTGGCGGTACTCAACCTCGCGCTCTGTATTTAATTATTTCATAAATTACTTTGAGGCCATCGTGCCATTTCTTCATTCTGGTGACGAGGCTAAACACGGCGTTAAGTTCTGCCACTCTACACACAATACCTCCAGAATTCAGCAGAATCTGGGGAATGGAGTGACTTAACACTAGGTTGCCTCTGCCTGTCCTCCTGTGGGTGGGATTACAATGTAAAGCTTAAAAAAATTTTTTTCTTAATTTCATACTGTATGGACACTTGCCTTTGCCACACGATGGCATCTACATGTATAATATATTATAATTTTCCTCCAAATTCATGAATATAATGATTACTTCTCACATATAACAAAGCTCACAGTCCCCCTATCACCCCCTGAAATGGACATACAAATTGACACGGCGACCAATCACGCATATTGCGTATGGCGTTAAACCTGAATTAACTCCGCTGCGGTTTGTTCATTCTATTTATTTTGGCCACAAACGAGATGACAGATGCATTCGGAATATATTATTAAACTATCGTGGTTTTTTTTTGTTTTGGTGATATTTTTAATGGATAGGTGGGGAAAATGTAGTGTTAAGTCTCTTTGTATGTTAGAAATGAATGTTTGCGGTACATACAATTTTTTTTAAAAAACAAAAAGTCATATTGAGGTTATTTATTTAAATGAGGCAAGACGTGGCGCAGGGGCACAAATGGTACTGCAAAATCGACTGGTTGTGGGTTCGATCTCCACTCGAGGAAATGGAATTTCCCCACTTTCTGCCGAACTCTGGAGGCATTGCGTCTTGAGTGGCAGAACTCAACGCCACGCTTTGCCTCGATACTAAAATGAAAAAATGGTAATATAAACATAAATAAATATTTCACTTCCTCAAGTAGGGATCGAACCCACAACCGTCGCGTCATAGTCTCACCCTTGTACCGCTTGCCACGACGGCCTCAAGTGTACATGTAATTATAAACTGAAAGTGACCTTAAAACAATCTTTTTATTACTTTTAATATTTGATTTGGCAGTCACACAGCCAAGTTAATGTTTTTTTAGTTTATTTAAATACAATGACAGTTTGTTTGCAATTCTTCAATGTCATGAGCTGATGATTGACCGTAAATTTTATGATACTTTTTCTTTTTAAATTCTTAGCTAAAGCCTTTAAACTTTAGTATTACTTTTTTTGTTTTAGATTATTTTAGGATCAAATCATATGAGATTTTGTAATGTCACGCTGTATCCACGCAACTTTATCTTTCATATCTTTTATATCTATCGTACTTAAAACTTACAGCATAATTTTTATTGGTAAATATGTATATTTTGCAAATACATATTTCATTATATTTACGTATAGGAGGACTGTTAAAGTAAAATACTATATTATTGTTTTCCAATAAGTCAAGTCGTTATCTATAAATAATACTTATAAAGACCCCAGGTGGCGTTAAGGCTTGCGTGATTACGTGAAAATGTCAGAATAATATATATTCCTATTGCATAAAGCAAATGACAAGTGCTGTGGTGAAATTGAATGTAATATACTATAGGGGCCGTCGGTTCGCAACGGCACAAGGGTGTGACTGTAACGCGACCGTTGTGGGTTCGATTCTCACTCGGAGCAATGAATAATTATTTATAAAAATTTATATTTCTTCGATCTGGCACCAAGGCAAAAGTCTGGCGTAGAGTTCCACCGCGCATTCTGTGATGCAACTCTCACTTTGTCTTCTTACCAGAAACGAGAGAAAAAAAAAGACCGCCATTGCTTTTACAGTCAAATACTGTGCCGTTGCCGATTAAGAATTGAATTAGTTATATTAATTTCATCTTAACGCATCTCCTTAAACAGCCTAATTTTTCGGCATATTATTCTCTGCTCTTTGCTTATTTAAAATATATTTTTTTTATACTCTTTCATTTTAAAATTTCATTTTTAAATACCAATAATTGAACCCAAGGCCCAACCCTGGTACAGATAGACTGTCTCAACTGTGTCACAATGGCGCCGCTCGTCCCATTTAAAAAATATAAGGCAATAGTATCGTGCAATTGAGCTTTTACTAACAATGAGACTGCGGAAACGAACCTGTGACCCGTGACGTACGATCGTGATCTATTTATTAGCGCATACAGACACACCTTAGGTCGTTGTACGCTACAATATGACACGGAAATTATATTTACAATGGAAGTATTTAGCTATCTATAGGCCCAGTAGGATAGTTTATGAAGGTAAAAGTGTTGGTCGTGGGATCGATTCTTAAGGTCATTTATTTGCTTAAGTTATTTTTATTGTTGTTAGTTATGTTATTCAAAGCGCGGCGTTGAGTTTCGCCACTCACAACGCTGTCTTATTTGGGGGTTAATGTTTCAACTTTAATAGCATATAGTATAACATTTTTTTAAGTTTTAAGATACTTTATTCTCACGAAGACTGAGTGAAAGTATATTTTTTTCTTAAAAATATTAGTTACTTAAAAATAAGTAGTCTCACTTTATTTTTCATAGCATAAAAGTTATAGTGAATCTAATGTTAAGACACTTCATTTTTCACTTTGCGGCAAATTTTCGACATTATATGGTGAGTGGCGTAAGTCAACACCGCGCTTTGTTTACCAGAGCGGGAAAATGCTTAAAAATATTACTTAAAATTCGTAAAAAAACAATATTAATTGAAACACGGTAGAGGTATCACAGATAAAATTTACCAATTTAGAACAAGTTTCAATAAAAATAAAGAAATACTTTTACGCGCGAGACATGTGTTGATTTTTTTGCTTTGCATTCTTAAGGCGGTTAAAAATATACATGAGTTATAGATATAACTTAATTTATTACCGTTTTGGTAGCTTATCGAGTTGAAAGAGAAAGGAACTAACTGTAGACGCGATGATTGTGGGTTCGATCGTGCTCATTTATATATTTTTTCTGCTTCACGCTATATCTTGCACATAGCAGAGTAGAGTGGAGATCGTAGTGTTAGGGCACTTGGTTCCCTACTTTTCGGAAAATTTTTAAGACATTACGTATTGATTGGCGGGTATTCAACGCCGCGCTGTGGCCGCTCACCAGACCAGCCAAAATAAATGGTTAATTACCTCGAATGGGAATCGAACGTCGCTCTCTTGTGCCCCAGCGCCACGACGGCCACAAAGTAGTTTTATATAGATACATTAATTATTTATTGATAATCTACAATGTCAAAACATTATCCTCGTGAACGAATGGCGCCCATTTAGATATCAATTTCAATGAACGCAATTGGCACATCTGTTATTGAGTCGCAATTACATTGGAATAAACAAAAGTTTATCTCTCTTCCCCCTAAGCTTTCTCTTTCTTCTTCTGTTTAGATTATATGTAAGCTTAATTATATGAACGGCAAACTCGATTTTGATGTGACATTGAATCCGTCCGTTACTACATTGAGCGGAAATTGGAGAACGGAGTGTCTTAACACTAGGTCAGGAGCAAAAAGACTGCTCTGCTATATTCGAGATATATTGTGAAGTTAAATAAATAATTCATAGCTACATTTAAATATATTTCATTACTTTTTTGTGTGCTTTTTATGAATTTTTTTGCAATTAGTAAGAGTCCTCTTGTAACTTACATGGGGTGAAAATAGTAACTGGAAGCAACTCCCCTCTAAATAAAAAATAAATGCTCCAAATTGAACGTCCGCTGAAACAAAAGCTTCACTTTATATTATGTGTCGCGAAATTGCTTCTGTCCTTAGCAACTTATATAGTGATGTGCATCACGTAGAAATATTTGTCGATATAATATAAATTATTTATTTTTATCGATATATATTTCGAAGGATTTTTTTCAATTACAATATTTGGAGGGAATGATTTAAAATGATGACCAAGAATCCGTCAACTATGTCAATATAATTTCTAACAAAATTTATTATTTAAATATTAGTAAAATTATAATTTAATAAAGTTTGCTTATGACTAACGTAAGCTTGCGCATTTCGGGGCTGGGGTCGTAGGTTCCATTCCCACTAGGGGGACGAGCTAACTTCATTTCCTTGCTCTGGATGCTACGTAAAATTTGGCGTTGCTTGAGTATAAGAGTGTCTTAAGACTAAGTCACCTTTACCTTCTTTATTCGGTAAAAAAAAAAAACAAACAACATATTCTATCATATAAAAAATCACATTTCAATAAAGAAAAAAATACAAAATCTTGCCTATACACCATTAGAATATATTACACTTAGCGAAGTTAAATCTAAAAATAGCTTTCGAAACGAGCTTTTTATCGACTATCACCCTCCTTACAATGAGATCACGCACGCAGGACCAACAATAATGATTATGTAAATACATACATATATCCAAACTTACGTGTATGTGTGTATGCGCAGGCGCAACTCAGTGTAATGGCGACCGTCTGACTGGCGGCCGTGCGCACGCGCATATAAAAACGAGAATAATTACTTTAATGTAATCGAAAAAACTGGTAAAATTTAATTTATCAAACAAACATTATAAATATTTCATTAAAATTGATAATTTAAATAATTTGGTGTTAAAATTGAGCATTTTTAAAGATATTCTGTGATTTTTTGCATACTATATTTACATGTGCGAGCTTAATTAGATTTCGTGTGGTGTCGGTGCGAAGTATTTTTTTAGTGAACTGATTTTAAGTGTATATCTGTCATTTCAACGGTGTATCGCCTTACAAGGATTTGTGTCAGTTATTTACGTTTATCTATCACTTGGACTTGTTTGCTTTGGATAATCTCTGACCTAGTCATTTAATTACTATCTAATGTTTTGTCGTGGTTTCGTTTGTCAATTCTTATGTTTTTGAGGTTTTTCTATAAAAAAAGTTAATAATAATCTTGGGACAATTATTTTATATTAATTGTGTGAGCAATATTTTTTAGGAATTGAACATTTTTGGTCAAAAACTACTCTAGCGGGGTAGTCAGAGAGAACGGAGCGCCAAACGCTACGGTCTCTACATATCCCTTTCGCCTCGCCCACTGTTATCAAACCTTTCATACATGATCTGTCTCTGTTGATCTTCCTCCAGTATCTTTCTGGTCTCCCTCTACCTCTCTTATCACTCACTTTTCCATCATAAATCTTTTTTGTCATTCTTTCATCACTCATTCGTTCGACGTGCTCGCACCATCTGAGCACGTTCTTCTTCATTCTCACTTCATCTTTTAAGATTTTTTATCTTATTGCACTTGGCTGTGATGGCCGTACTCAGCACTGTATACTTTTGCAATAGAAAAATATGCACGGTTAGTCATAATTACTACTCATTGTGTTTATTAGAGACTGTCGTGGCACAGCGGCGACGATAGTCGATTCGATTCCAACTTTTAGTATCAACTATTTCCCTTTCCACGCTCTGATAGTAAAGCGCGCTAAATACACTAGGTTCCCTCTGTAGTAAGTCACATAAATCACTCTCCCAAGACATTGACTATTGCTCAGCAGAGTCTAACACGGTGTTTTTTAACCAACTTTGAGAGGCACTCATGCTGTGTTCACTTATGGAAAATTATGACTATTTTTACGATTTTTTTTTTCTTTTCTTTCATTAAGTCAAATTTTACATTACTTTCTTTGAGTATGTAAAAAGTTATGTAAAAAGATGACATTTAACAGTATATTCATGGTAGATATATTTAATATGTAAATACATACACAAAAATGTCTTAAAAACAAATTACTTGGATAATTCCTTCAAATTATATTACATAACTATTTGAAACCGGATATCTTTATATGAAATTTTATATACTAAATCTAATATAAACCAGTAAATCCCCTATCCTATACAAATATGTCTTATATAAATATGTCAGTTGTTTTGCTCATCTAAAATTTCTCTTTCATTTACTGGATGGGACCGTCGTGGCGCAGCGACTTACTAAGAAAATATGAAAAAATCATAAATATATTACAGTAAGCCTAAAGTTATTAATAGCAGTACATACTTACCTGTCCATTCAAAACAATATTGTAGCGAAGCCATTATCCCATAGGTCTGTGAACCAATGAGTCACTCACAATGTAAACTTCCGCGCGTTTGACGTTAGAAAGTGTAGGTCCTGCTATTACTTTTGTTGAGATGTATTTGAAAAGGTGGAATGAAGAGAGATTAAATGCTTAGTGATTGTGACAGGATTGTCTTTAAAGTATGATTTATTTTTAGCGATTCTTTTCTTAAATTAAACTGACTATACGCAAAAGGTTAGCGATGTAAAGCACGTAAGATACAGTCAATTAAATTAAAATGTCCTACACTGTTTTTCATTTATTTTCATTTAAAAACGTATAATATTATCCCGACAACAAAATAATTAAATGTAAATTTAAACAAATATAAGCAAAATAGTGAACATGTCACAGATAAAAAATCTAGATAAAGAACAATAAAGACATACTACATAGAGGACTGTCAGTTTTCCCGCGCAAACCGCAGCACTGTCACACCGCGCATACAAATCGGCCATTTTTATTCTGTACATGGCTCTCAAATGTCCGCCGATTTATTTTCACTCGTGTTCAAATGAAACTCACTTTCTGCTCGGTTTACTTGGTACAAATCTATTTTCTTGAACGAAAACGAAAATGGATGGATTCTAATGAATTTGTAGGTAGATGCGATAAGTCTTGTTCGGTTTTGAGGAGTTCTCATTTGTTTTAGTGGGGGGTACTTGATGTTTGAATTTTTATCAGTGGTTTAATTCGTATTTTAGTTATTTTTATGTTAACTTATCTATCAGATTATATTTAAAGCCAGAGAAATATCTAACTGATGATATTCTTTGTATTCTCAACTTTTGGTCTATTTTTTAAAGATATTTATGTTTAAATATTGGGTAATGGACTCCAATTGACATTATTTGAGAGCAACGCGTCGAAAAATGTAATTTATTTCAAGTTCAGTTACAAGATACTTTCTATTTAGCACTATGCAAATAAGAAAGCTTTAATTGAGTACATACAGGATTAAATTAAAATTATTCGTTTTATCGTAAAATTTTTCGTTCTCGCTATATTCCACACATAGTTTGGTAGACGGCGGTAACATACTTGTGGGACACTTTCGTTCCCCATACTACATCGAATTCTCCTGGGATTACGTGTTGAGTGGCGGAATTAAACGCCGCGCTTTGCCTGGTTACTAATAGTTGACTGGGAATCGAACCCGTGATTTGATACGAATATAAGTGATTTAAAGTTTCGACAACGTACAAAGTTTGCAATAAATCCGAAAATGTTATATTTATTTAAACATTTTCATATATCCCATGAACCCACGTTTTCTTTTATGATTTGCTGCATCGAATGAATTATTTTAGATAAAAGTAGAGAGTTTCCATGCATTTAGGTTTTAGAATAGCGCAATTGCACCAGTAGCAAGAGAATATAAATATTTCTAAAGAATTCCCGCTGACAGATTGCTCGGTGGATGCCAACTGGGTCGACTTTTCTAAGTCCACGTGAGCAACGATTTGTTTTATTCGCGATATAGTGATACTGTGGATTGCATGACGATTTATAAAAACGTGTAGAAATTTTATTTGTCACTCTCTCTCTGCTTTTTTTTTAGTAGTGGCCCAAGCACGGCTTCGCCCGCTTAAGCTTATTGTTGTACTATAACCAAATTATACAAAAAGCTTTCATAAATCTTGGCTTTAGCTTTTATCTTATTCTGATGTATACTTAATCCATTCAGCATTTTTTGCTTGAAGGTGGAACAAACATCTATCCTCACAAATATTCACATTTAAAATATTAGTAGGTGCATAATGCTCAAAGAGCTTTCTAACGTGAATGAATGAGTGTACAGTTACGCTGTATCCTGTATACAACAAAGTAGACAGAGAGAACGTAGTGACTAACACGGGCTGTTCTCTATGCACCGATTATCGAATTTTCGAGACATTGCTTGATGAGTGACTCATTCATTGTCTTATTTTGTCTTGTTACCAGAGCGGACAAAAATAATGACGACGGCAGTATACAGTGTATAAGCTTTCATTAAAGAAAAAAAATCATAAACTATTTTATTTTTCCTCACTTAACCAACTGATATAAAAGTATTTCAATGACTTCAGGTTATTCTAGGAACTTTTTAAAAAGTTCCGCTATTACTACACTTGTCAAAATTATCTTTTTGTTTATGTGTTTATCTACAAAGTGTTTATATACACATAATATATAATCTGTGAAACTTTGTTCAACAGTTAATTGCCGTAGATAATAAATTTAAAAAGTCTTAAAAAGGGCGAATGGGCAGTAAATGCCCATTTTATTAGCGGTCTCGGTGTTCTGGGAACAACTTCCGTGTTATTGCGGTTTTAATTAGATTTTTCTTCGAAAGTTTGTTCAGTTGTAATTATAGACAGGTTTCAAACTATACACTTATGTATATATGTAAATCTAAAGTTAAAAAAATAGCTTTGGATTGAATCGATTGGACTTGAACCCGCATATACCCCCTCAATAGACGAGGCGCGGCGTTGAGTTCCACCTTCCACACAAAATGTCTAACATTAGATTCTATATCTACCATTCTATTTATATGGAGGGGAAAAGGGTGAAGCTAAAAGAACGAATTTTATTTATGCAATTTTTTGAGTTCTTACATTTTTAACAACTTTTGCTGCAACTACCTAAATAGATCATTTTATATTAAAATATGAATTCGAGTAAAATACGCCCGCGTCCTGAAATAAGTAAATAAATCTTCATTTCGTTCACTTCAGAGAAACTAAATTAGGTTTTATATGAAATTACGTACATATGTTAAATACTATGTTATAAAAATGTGTTTTTTTTTCTTCATTTTTAGACGTGGAGCTTTTGTATATTTTACTAATGTAAGATCAATCGCGGCGTTGGGTTACGAACGTAGGCCCACTTATAAATCGCCATCGTATCTACTAAGATCAATTTTGAGATGCCGTTTTCATTCATAGATAATAATGATTTATACATTGATAACATTTTCACTGCCTATCTGGAAACTATGTCAAGAAATATAAAACTCAATCATATATTCAATTTGTTTGTTATTTGAATATATTCGTTTATGAAATGAAATCCATTAAATAAAAAAAATTTCAAAATGGACGAACATGTTTACTTTAAAGGAAAGGCCATAATTTTTAATTAATAAAAATACAATGACCAAAAAAAAAAATTCTTATCAAATTGAAATTGTAAATTTTGAACTTATTTACAGTATAAAGTATTATCGAGTTATATTTTTCATTAAAAATCTTTATTTATCTATATTAATAAGTTCACGCTGTTTTCCGCATACAGACGGGCAAGGAAAGGAAACCTAAGTCACTAAGTCACTTCTTTCCTACGAATTTATGAACATTGTTTTTTTTTTTAAATGATTGGAGAACCTCAACGCTGTGCTTTGTCTTATCACCAGAGCCCCCAACTCTGTTTACGGGCAGTTTTTAAACTAGAAAATATTATATAATATTATAAAAAAATAAATATTACATACTTTAATAAATAAATACTTGTAATATGGTTTAAAGATCTCTAAAAACAGGTATATTTTTAATGGTAGGTTTTATTTTTATATATATCAAAATTTGTGTCATTATCACAAGTGTTAGCAAAAACCAAATTATAACGGCATCGTGTTCCACTAATGATATAATTATAATCATTAATTGGAAAAATATGAATATCATTAATCATTAATATGTAGAATGTAAGTTTTTTTTTAGTTTTTAGGAATTTATATTTGATAGTTGTATGAGCGATTGATTATTACTTAGCCAGAGGTGGTGGGTTCCGTTTCTACGCAATGCAAAAATTTTATCCAATATGTAAAACAATATTTTTCTTATTAATGCAAATATTGTTTTTCAGCATGTACTTTTCCCAAATTGAAATAGCAAATTATTATTTTCATTAATTAATATTAGTAGTAAATTCAAATAAATATTAATTAAAAATACGTTTTCATCGTGTAATATAAAAATTTGTGTTCGTGTCGTACTTTCTATTTATTATATGCTTTTAATACCCGTAATTTTTGTTTTTATTTAATAAATAGCAACTGTAAAAATTCACTAAGAAATATGAGAAAACCGCGTCGCCATTTAAAACTAAAGAGCACAACCAAAAGAGAATTTTAAAAATAGAGCTAAATTTACAGTAAAATACGAAATTAAAAGGAATCTAAATAATTTTCATGTGAATTATATTTTGTGAGTAAATACCAGAGAACGTAGAAGAAAATATTATTTATTATTTCATATTTCAAACGACGGAAGCTTAAATTACCTGAAAGTAAAATTTATTTCGACTGCGTCTAAGAAACTACGGATCTCATTTATGTACAAGTTTAAAAATATATATTAAATAAATTTTAAATATTAATATAAATATTTATAATAAATACTTATTAGAAAATGTAACATTTCTAATGAAATAACATTTCAATTATGTTGAAAATACTTGCACGAGGGTGCGACTGTAAAATTAATATTTTCATGTCTTCGCTCTGGGGAAGAGGAAAAGCGCAGCGTTGAGTTCCGCAACTCAACACGTTAAGTCAGCTGAAAGTGTGAAACAGAAGTGTCTTAATGGGAACGGAGAATGTTGACACTACGTTGGACAACACTACAATATTTATTTACCTTCACGTTGAATTTCTCTGTTGCCTCTCTAACTCCTGGTGTTAGCAAGACAAGACGTGGCGTTTAATTCCTCCTCCACTCACGTAATATCTTGAAATTTTGGTCGGAATGTGAGAAATAGAGAATAGAATAGTTTCTTTGCTTAGGTTCCTTCTGCCTACCTCGTTGTATGCGGGATTTGTACAAAATACTACTAAAAATAAATAATAATATCGAAAGGATTAAACGTACGTCCATGGAGATACATTGACTCTTCTTCTCATACTAAGTATGTAAACATATGCAATCTATTCTAAAATGGCAATAAAAAGAAAATTTAATATCCTAACTGTAAATGTCATACATAACTAAGAATACAGGTATATCGCAATAAAACCGGCGTCTATTTACAGAGGTAGGCAAAACAAGACGAGGGACGCCTGCATCGCCAGATATAGTCATTTACTTTATTTTATCTTTTTCAATCTATCTATAATTCTATAACAATATTATTAATAAGAGTTTGTTTGGCTGAACGCGCTAATCTTAGGAACGGTTGGTTGGATTTGAAATATAATTTTTGTATTGGATCATTTTATATTATTTAAAATTGTTTATATAGCGTCTAACGTAACGTAAACATTGTTTATACATTTTTTGTCGTACTCTTGAAGCATTGCGTATTGCGTGGCGGAAATTAACGCCGCGCTTTGCCTAGTTAGTAGAACGTGGAAAGGTGAAACACAGCTTCAAGCTGTTCACATGCACAGAATGTTACGCAGAGAGAACCTAATGCAAAGACACTCCCTGTCCCCATTTTCCACCGAGCTCTGGAGGCGTTGCCGCATATAGACAGACAGACTTACCTCATATTTATATAATATATGACTTGGCTATAAGCGAGCGATTCCGCTCATAGGCTACTGGTATAAATATAACATTAAAGTCAAAGTAAAATCTAAACCCAAGATCTTATGCTTCGTTATGTGCACAATACAAACACTGAGACAAATCAACGCGAACTCCTTAACCGCGGTGCTGGTGCCGGTGCCGGTGCTGGGCGGTTGCCAACGGTATTAATTCAGACTTGAATCTGTTTTTACCGCTTATTTTGGTATTTAAGCTAATTTTGTGAGAAATAGTGTTATTTCACTCTGTTTAATGTGCTTTTATATTTTAATAACTTAAGTAGTGTTCCACAACTAAGAAGGCAATGTCTTAAATATTCGGCCGAGAATGGAATGTCTTAATACGAATGCACGAACGAATGTCTTAAACGTCTTAATTGGAATAGTGTGTCTTAATGCTAGGATACTAAAGGTCTTTTATTATCTCTGCTATGTTCAGCTTACAGCAAAAAAAAATATTCTGTTTATTAAATCAACGGTACGTGGACGGTAAAAGAAAGGTGCAGGTTTGAGTCCCGACTCTGGCTAGGTAAAATTATTTATCGCAAAATTAAAATCACATTTTGTCAATTATTATCAAATTTATGTATACACACAATATTATTTTTTAATATTTTTTTATCTCACAATTACTTAAATAATTATTTATATTTTGGATTTTGTAATAAGAGAATAGTGAAATTTAATACGCTCACATTATTGAGTACTAAAAACATAACGTTTATACTTTGCATCAGTGTTTAAACTTAATCTATTTAAATCTAAGATTAGGCGCCGGAAACCCGCGTATAATATATGTATGATGTATGTATGGTAATGTAACATTAAAAAACCCTAAATCTCATGAATCTTTTCGTGGGCAAGAATCGAACATTCAACGCTATACTGCTGCACAGACACAATCCACCACTAACACTTACATGCAAAATAACCAAAATTAAAATATTTCACCAAAAAAGGCTCAGCAAATTTAAAGTGAAAATGAGTCTACATTACAAGCAGCGTGTTCAAATCTAATTAAAAATACTCCAAAGTCTAAATACCCGCTAAACCACGAACGGTCACAGCAATCCCCGGTTTTCGCACTTTAAATAACTCGCGTCCGGCAGGATTAACTAATTCGTCACTCTCGAACGTGGCTGTATATTTTAGGTATTTCAGTTATAATTTTAGTGCTACATTTGGTCCTGGAAATGTAAATTTTAGATGTTTTTCTATAGATAGTGATTTTTGTCCCTCCACGAGCGTCCATCAAAGCTCGTGTTTTTTCTTCAGGGGCGAGCTACGCTTGCGTACGCTCTAAGCTTTAGAACGATTTATTTATTATACTCGTGCGTATTAATTACGAGTGGGGATCGAACCCACAACCGTCGTGTGACCCTTTTGCCGCAGTGCCACGACGGCCTCGCTTATCCTCCTAAATAATGTAACGTATCTTAACTTGTCGCTTAAATCACGTAAGTACGTTCAGATGTCAATTTGTCCTCAATACGTACTGAATAAACAATTGAATAAAGTAGAAAATAACTTCGGGAACTTTACTTTAAAAATAGTTAATAAATTCTTGTAAATTTTATTTGTTGACTATTTTTGAAGTAAAGTTTTATTAAAAATTTGCGCTTGTGCCCCTGCGCCACGAGTGACCTCATTAATAATAACAATATAATTATTCAGATCTGACAATACATTCGAAACCTTGATATAAACGTGAGGGCCACCTCCCTTATACTACATTCTCTACATGATTTTTACATTAAACTATTAGTTAAGCAATGAGTTTTATTTTGATAATAAAATACTATTATATAAAAATTATAGGATATGATTATTTATTTATTTTATATCTAAGCTGTTGAGAGACGTAGCTCAACGCCGCTCTTTGCCTTGTTACCAGAGCGAAAAATTAAATTCTTAAATATTTCATTCCCCGAATGGGAATCGAACCCCCATTCGTCACCATCAGAGCTTCATCTGTTATTGTTTAACTAATCACATTGACTCAATTTTCAAATTTACATTACGAAAGTAAATACTTGTTCGTAGTTTCTCAAATGCCTTTAACCTCTTGTCTAATTCTATTCATGTGACATTTAACGATTTATATTAACTCCTTGTATATTTAAATTTTACAATAATAACTATTTATCATTTATATCATGATATTAATAATAATGATTTTCTTAAAGATATTAGAAACGAGATAGGTAATTTATTATTATTATTTTTTATTATTATGTTTTATCTATAATATAAAAATAACTATAAGCGGGCGAAGTCACGTTTGAGTATCTAGCATTGATAAGTATTTCATATTGGCATTAATAGTTCTATATAATGAAAGTATATGTGTGTTGAGGCCTTCGTGGCGCAGCGGCACAATGGTGTGACTGTAATGCGACGGTTGGGGGTTCGATCCCCACTCGAGGATATGAAATATTTATTTACATTTATATTTTCATTTCTTAGCTCTGGTGTCGAGGCCAAGAGCGGCGTTGAGTTCCATCACTCAACACGTAATGCCTCCAGAATTCGGCGGAAAATTCGGAACGGAGTGTCTTAAATTTATATACTCTTAACTCTATAACACTAGGTTTATTCTGCCTACCCTGCTGATACAGCGTGAAGCCGATTTATTTATTTATTTATTATATTTTGTTTATATTTACATATGTAACGAAAGAATGTTGCAACCTTAGGTTATACAACAAAAAAAAACTCATAAACGATTGTTAAAAACCTTAACAGCAAAAAATAAAACCCTTGTAAGTCCATGTCTTTGGCAATTCGATTTCACTTCATGACGTGTCAGACATTATACCAAAGCATACCTATAAAATTATATTTCTTATCACTTCAGATAACATCTGTGATGATGAAAGTGAAAAAAATTACGTAAACTGCAATATAAATTGAATTTCTTAAAAAAAAAGTATAAATTAAAATGTTTAACGATAAGTGAATACAGTGAAATTTCGTAACTATGCATCTCACAGCTGATTTATCTCAAGAGATCAGCTATGAAGTTGGGAAGCTGGAGATTTCGAAGGAGACTGAGATGCTCTATTATGAGTTAATGAGAGCATTGGAAGAAGAAGAAACGGTACGTTCTGGTTATTTTTGTATTAAATTGACTTATCCCTCTTTTTGATGCGAAGACGATGGACGATGGAACCTGGGAACCTAGTGTTAAGTCGTCCATTCCCACTAACACACTTCCGTTCCCCGCTTTCCGATGATATCTGGAGGAATTGCGTGTTGAGTGGCGGAAGATAACGCCGCGCTATGCCTTTGTGTATTAATAATAAAGTTGAATAATTATTTTTCATACTTAAGAATGTATAATATGCGCTTGACAAGCGTGTTTTACATTCAAGTATATCATTCATGTAAACGAAGCCCTCTCGCGAAATATAGTAAAAAATAGACAAGAATCGATGAGAAGGATCACCGTGGGAACCCTTTTATGTTATTTGATATGGCGGATGTGTGGGTAAAGAAAAATGTTATCATACACATTTTGTATGTATGGTAAAGAGCTGTCAAATCATTTTTATTACTTTTTTTTTGATAATAGTAAAAGAATATGGTACGGAATAAGTGTAGTAGTTTTTTTTTTTCAGCTAAGCTCCATTTATTTATGTATATATTTATTTAATTTATTTATGCAGTTTTGCTATTATTGCAAGAGATAAATAAGGCAGTAATGAGACACTTCGTTACTGCCCAAATTCATCATATTGCGTGTGATATGACAAAAGTTTAGGTTTAGTAGTAGTTAAAAGACCAGGAAATTAGATAATTTAAGCATAATTTCTTTCATATTACTTCTAGAGGTGAGGCTGTCGTGGCGCCACGGTACAAGAGTGTGACTGTCACGCGTCGGTTGTGGGTTCGATCCCCACTCAAGGAAATTATATATTTAGTAGAAAGTGGGGAACAGAGTGTCTTAGTACGAGGTTCCCTCTGCCTACCCCGCTGTGTGCGGGATACAGCGTGAAGCTAATTTTTTTGTTACTTTTAGAGATAGCACATATTAGATATTAGATTATTTTTCATATTTGCCTTTAGCCTAATACTTTAGGTATGAACATTATTTAAAGTAAAAAATTATTTTCAATAAAAATAAACAGTCAAAGTAAAATGTACTTCTATCTATTATATTCTATCATATTGCAAAATCTACCTCCGTACTACTAGATATAAATAGAATTAAAACTATGAAAAATGTTCAACATAACAACAGAACAACAGAACAACACTAACAATTTCTAACCAAAGCAAATATAAATAGAAAATAACTTGGATGTCTTCAAATCAAATGTTTACTTTAGCGAAGTTGGCGTACGCTTCATTAACTGGCGACTAAATAAACGGGGTGGACAGTTAGAACGGCTTTGTATTGGCTATTATTAAATTTGTTAGTTCGTGAGTTTCACGCTGTATCCCGCAATTAGCAGGATAGGCGAAGAGAATCAATAGATTCCGTTCTCCACTTTCCCTCTCTGATTCCAAGACATGGCGTATTTAATGGAAATATTCTTCTTAAAATTTAAAGGCTAGGCTGAGTTCGATGCCACTCGAGGTTATGAAATATTTTCTTCACTTTGTTGCAAAGCGCGTTGAGTTCCGCTATTCAATATATAATGCTTCCAGAATTCAACAACAGAGTGTGTTTACACTAAATTCGCTATTCGCCGCATATTCTGCTAAATGCGTGATATAGCGTGAAGCTGAAAAAAAAACAACACATGGAATGGAGATTAAGCGTGATAATTCAGCCATTGTTATTCAAAAACATTTAACATGATGTTTTTGTCCATAAACTATTGACCCCACATTATAAAATCTGGTACGTTGACCACTGAGTCATTATGAATAAATATAGCGATGTAGAATTATTTATTTTAAATTTTTTGTAGCTTATTCATGGGAGTCCCCCGAAATAAACCTGAGAAATATGGTGTCTGCAGGTTAGGGGTTCGATCCCCACTCGAGGAAATATTTAATATTTAATATTTTAATTTCTTCGCTCTGGTTCGTTAAATAACATTAATTTTATCGCATTATGCTCATTAAAAATTAAGAGTGTGTCAGATACAAGGCTAGCGAAGAAAATATAGTCTGCCGATTCTCCGCTTCCCACGTAACACCTCATTTTCGAGACACTGCGTGTGAGTGACAGAATTGAACCCACAACCATCGCGTTTACAGTAAGACGCTGTGAAACAGATAGAATATAACAAACCTATAACGGTCTATATTATAATAATATAAATATCTTAAGTCAAGCAACCTGTTTCGAGGTCGTCTCGAACCTTACAATTTATTCATACGAGACCGGTTTGTGCGAAAAACGGGACTAAAAAAATGTGATCTCCTTTTTTTCACATGAACAGGTTCATATAAAAAATAAAAGAAACTTATTTGTAATACAAAACTACTTTTGTTGGTGAGCTTTTAAGTAAGTTCGTTTAATTATCTATAAGTAGATAGTGTTAAGACACTCTATTCCCCATTTTCCGCTAAATTCTAGCGTGTGGAGGTATAGCGTGATGAGTGGCGAAACTCAACACCAGAGCTAAAAAAATGTAAATGTTTCATTTCTTCAAGTTGGATTCGAACCCACTCTACCGTTTTACGCTACGGTGGTCTTAATATATCAATTTTAATGTTATATTTAAAGTACTTTTAGTGGTGTATACATAATATATAATATATTATAAACTCACTTTTTCTTTATAAACGCGAGGCAAATGCAAATTACACGTCAAAATTGATGTTATTGTAATATATAAAGCTATATTATGATATACTATACTATTCTATGCTATATTTATGGCTGCGATGGAGTACTTACGAGGAAGCATAATTAAATTTAATTTCAGTGTTTGCCTTAACACGAGGTTCCCTCTGCCCACCCTGCTGTGTGCGGCATATTGTGAGACGGTTTAAATTAAGCGTTGACGCGGTGTGTTAGAAATAAGATTTATTTTATTAAATTTTTTTTAGGTTGACTTTTTTTATTATTGTGATATTAGTAGTGAAAGTGTACTGTAACTGTAATTATCCAAATAGCAGACTGCTGTAAACCTAATGGCTGCCGGTTGTGGGTTTAAACTTCAATAGGTGTGAATTTTATTTCGTCGCTCTGGTAATAGGACAAAAGCCCGACGTTAAGCTCCGCCAATTATCTTATAAAGTTATCACATGTCAGAGAGAACGGAGCGCCATACGCCCGTAGCGTTTGTGTCACTTGGATTTGTTATTCCACACTCAGTAAAGTATTTTTTTTTACAATTGATGATCTGATAGGGCACAGGTTCTAGATAGTCCATCGAAGTCCCCCTGCCATTTATTAAATTCAAATTTGAAGCCGCAACCTTCGCGTTTAAAGTTTTCCAATTGTACATCTTAATCTTAATATCCATATTTAGAAAATCAAGATTATTTCATCTTACTAACCTCAGACATCACAAACGTTAATTACAACCATATATGGGCATTAGCTTAACGATCAACAATAATTAAGCTACTCACATATACTTTCTGGTACGTGCTAAGAGGCCAGTTGTGGCGCCGGGGCACAAGCGTGCGACTGTGAATGCGACGAGTTGTGGGTTTGATTTCCACTCTAATAAACTAATTATTTAATATTTTCATTTCTTCGCTCTGTTAATGAATCAAAGTATAGTATATGTACGTCTCGTATGTAGTGACACAGTGGCACAGCGTTTACTTATAAACGAATGGGGGCCCGATCACCATATTGGGACTCAACTGAATGAGAATTCTAAATTCCACCAAGTAAGAATCGAATCCACAACCTTTTAAAGTAAGACGTAACGACGCCGCGTCACGACAACACAAATATATATTGTCAATATCTAACACAAAGAGTGGACGAGCCACTGAATTATCATGTTTACCCAACACTTGTCGAATAAATATTTAAAAACAGATTTGTAGTGAACTGTTGAACTAATATTGGAATTCCAAATGGAGCTGTTTACTTTTGTCACTTTCTGTATTTGAATAGATACACAGTGGCTTAGTGGTGATGGTGGTGGTGGTTGTGGTATCTACGGAGTAGTAAGATTCATATCCAATATTATTAAGTACATACTGACTTACGGCTTTGCCATTGTGGCCTAATAGAAATAACTAAGATTTGACAGATGACATTATTTCTTTTTTAAGTGCGGGAGGTTACTTCTACCGCAGCTAACATAGTCTAAATGGACTATTAAATACAAAAATAATATCCAGAATTATATAATATTTTATTTTAATTTCACGTATAAATTTTTTTACGTTGCGGGATTTGAGCCCGTGCCTTTTCGTAACTGCGCTCTCACCACACCACACGTGGTGCCATACGTTCCCATACATTAAAACGCTATATTTAATGCAATTTAGAATTTTTCTTTTACAATATTTTACAAATATATATTTATATATATACACTTATTTTGAATTTATGTAATATTTTATTTTATTAGTATTAAACTTTTACTTTCACTTAAAATTGCCTTATCTGCACGTACAGTAGATAGTAGACGTTACGTTATCAGTTATTGGTTATATATTATTAGGAAATTACTGGTTTTATATTTTCACTTTTGGAGAATGAAGTACTTAGCATTTTATAGAATAACTGTGCAGGTTCCAATCACATTGTAGGGTGAAGAGTTGAAATATATTTATTAATCTCACCTTCGAAATATGCTCTAGATATTCGGCCACAACAGCTTCTCAAGCTATAAAAGCTTCAAAACAAAGACGAAGACTTCATTGAAATGAGAAATATCTCAAGTTTTTTCATCTCATCTCAGTAATAACAGAAGATGTAGTAATAATAAGAAGTTATAAATGAATTTAACATCCACAAGAAGGATTTACACGACATTTGTTTGTCTCTGTAAGTAATTTACTTTAAAACTTGGACTACTGCCGCGACGCCGCCGAAAGCAATTTGTATAGTAACGCCACTACACCAGTTTACGCGTACTCGTCTAAAACTATAGTTAGTTCTGTTTGTTTTTAATTTAGTGCGATTATAGCGGATTCAATTTTTATAATTCTTTACAAGAGAAGCGTACAATTTTTAAGCTATTGCGTATTGAGGGGCAGAGCTCAACACCGCGTTTTGTCTTCTCTAGTAAGAAGAATTTTTTATAACTTATTTGGGAACTTACTTAAATTATTATTTATAGATTATAAATGAAACCACAATCTCGAGATAGCTCTCAAGTTCGGTGTCAAAGTTGAGAGCGATTTAGAAATACTAAGTAAACCGCAGATAAAAAGTAGTTCAACATAAATAAATAATTTATACTCTAACATGATCATGCATTGTCTCTCGTCGTAGTGAATCACAGAACCTCAGAAACCGTCAAAATTGAAGGCGCCATACAAAGAGATGCCAATTGACTCATGTAACATACGTACATACATACATACATGTTTATACGTGACAGTAATATTTCAATATGGGACAAAGTAATTTATACCCTATTGCTGAGTTTATAAGGGTTATTATTTTAAATATTTTCTCACCATATTTGGAATGTATTTAGATTTGTATCGGTTCTGTTTGATATTTTTATGTTGAGTTGCGTTGAGTTCCGCCACTCAACACACGATGAATTCGACGAGAAGTGGAGAACGGGAGTATCTTAATTGTAAAAGTGTACACTAGGTTCCCGGGCTCCCTCTGCCTACCCTGCTGTGTGCGGGATACAGCGTGAAAATAAAATATATTTTATAACCCTAATAATTTTCCTACCTACCCCTAAAAAAACAATAAATTATATTACAAAAGAACAAAAAACTATATAAATTTCAATTTGTTATGCATAATCATTATAATATACTTGTTTTATATTTCCTCTTTAAACGTATAATTTACAATACCATCATTAATTACTATCACTCTAAATAGAATCTTTTATACAGTAATGTCAATTTAATATATTATTTTTAATAGTATTTTGATCCTTATTTCTATTGGAATAAGCGTAAAAATCCCACTTTTTACCGCATGACAATTAATACGTCGTCCTAGATTTTGAAGTTGTCAGTCTTGTCAGTCTTAATGGCAATCAGGTTTGTTACAATTAGATAGAGTATTTATATTCATTATAATAAAAACAATAATTATATTTCTTTATTAAAAAAAATTGAAATTTTTTTTGCACATCCGGATAGATAAAAGAAAGCTAGATAAAATTGTGTTACGGAATTAAACTCCGCTCTTGGGCTTTCTAAAATGGGGGAAATTAAAACTGCCACAATGGCCGTAATCTATATAATATATATATATATATATATAAACAAAAATCTGTTCGTGTTTGTTTGTCCGTTCGGTATAGACTCCAAAACGGCCGAGTCGATTGGCGTGGAATTTCGAGGAGTTGTTCCCTGGCTTCCCGGGATGGTTATAGGCTAGATAGATCCGGAAACCAGAAACGCGTTTTCAGAACGTTTTTGTCCGACGGGACGTTTTTTCCCCGCTAAGCCAACAGCTGACTGCACTAAACGTCGCGCGAGCTAAGCGAGCGCGCTCAGCTAGTTAATGATAATTAATTAATTAATGATAGTTAAGTATAATTTTATGAAGTATGAAAAGTATTAAGGTGTCTCAATGATAAATAAATAAATTGTTATGGACAAAATATTTAAAATTTATTTTGAAGTATATTTTATAAATAAATATTGTAGTTATGTTAATATAATTTAAATCTTTTTTGTTACAGGTAATACCTCTTTCGTTATCTTGGATATATTTTCGATCTGCAAAGATAAGTACTAAGTCTACTATAGGGTAGCAAGAGGGAACCTAGCGTTAAGACACTTCGTTCCTTATATCTGTTTTTTTTAGATTGTTCTAGTTGAGTGGCGGAAATCAACACTTCGCTCTATTTTGGAAAGGAGCTTATTCCCCCGAATTGGAATCGAACTCACAGCCGTCGCGGTGTCCCCGTGTGTATCAGAACAATGAATATTCCAAAATACATGAACACATTACATAAATTACACGAGTATTATAATCTATAAGATTACGAAACATTCAAAATGTCAATTTGAACAAGGAGGCAGCCATTACTAAAGACTTTCGTATCAAATATGTCACAGCAACGGTTCGTGTAATAATGGGTTGCGATACGGATTGTGTATTTAAATGGAAATATCGTTGGATATTTCACAACGGAATTATATTCGAGGCGGTGGCGGCGAAACGGGTGATTGTAGAATGTAAACGCGACGGCTGTGGGTTCGATTACTACTCCTTGTTGTCTTCTTGTTTCTTTGCTGTTGTAAAAAATGTGTTTTGACGTCTTTGCAGCGATTGTAACGCTGCGTTGGATAGAAATGAATGTTGAATGGGTGTGGGTTCGATTTTACATAGCAATTGGTTATATATTTATTTTTATTTTCTGTTCTAATCACAAGTGTGTTAGAATTCGACGAAAACGAGAAATGGAGTCTTAACACCGGATTTCCCCTCACTACCTTGCTGTGTGCGGGATACAGCGTGAAGAATAGTATTCGACATTATGAAATATAAATCAATAACTTAAACTCATACATTATTATTATATAAATTACTAGCATTATTTGCTAACATTTCAGCCATTCCCCGCCCATTTCAAAACCAACTTTAATACAAACGTAATAAAGTCAATTTTCATAATACTAAGCGATATCTGCAATCTGTGAGTCAAGCTTTGTGGGTGGTTGGGTAGAATGCAGATTTTTCTTTTTATCTTCTTTATTATATATGTAGTGCATTCCTCAGAAATCCCTCAGCAAACTGATAATGAGTGAATAACCGTTTGCTTTGTCGTCTTGTCTATATTTCTATACTAAATATTATGAGTGCAACAGTTCTTTGTACGTGCTATTGACTAATCTCAGGAACTTTTTGTTTAATTTGAATTTT
>JBAIZZ010000539.1:0-24953 GCA_037355905.1 Heliconius aoede | reverse complement strand
AAAAAAAAAATTGTAGATTGTCATATTGTTTACACGTTCATATTTATGACGAGAACTTACTGGAAATAAAAAGTAGTAATTGTAAAAGTAATTGTGAGATTTTAATCTTATCAAATCACACGCGTGGAATCAGTGGCGGCTCTGGCTCGTGTAGCGCCCGTGTGCAATGAACCCCTGGCGTCCCCTAGGCCTCATCCTGAGAGGGACCGCCGCGGCGCCCCCAGAGACGGCGACTGAGAGCATTGCGCACCTTGCACTACAAGTTAAGCCGCCACTGTGTGGAATCAATTCACATTATCACACGATTTCACAAAACATATACATAAATAGATATAGTTCACGATAATATTGTAACCGTTAAAGGTGTATGAAGCTTTATTGAACAATAAATTACATACGTAAGAAAAAAATAATCATTTTGGTAGATTTCTAATAACTTATTTAGACGAACGTAGCATAGGTGTTTGGAGGCTTTTACACGATAGTAATATTGCCGCTGTATTATATTCCGTCATTATTATAATATAATGCCTTCATGTTAAACGCATTTATTTTTAGGTACCTAGGATTGTAGAGCATTTTATATAGTTTGGTGAGAGCATTGTAGAGGATTGAAGGCATATCACACTCCGCTTCTACCGTTCCGATCGTTTAATACGTCCAGCGTAGAAATAGATAACGTGCGTTCTCCAAATAATATTCATATAATTTGACATCAGTACTTTGGATGACAGTGACAAATAATATGGAATTTGGAATATTAGTTTTTTTTTTTCTGATTACCAAAATTTGGCAGTTGAGTGTGATTCTCTGTAATGCATCAACGTATAGGCTTGTTAAATATGAATTTGTAAATCCAATTTTATAGAAAAATATCGTTCGCTTCTAAGTTTAATTAGATACCAACCGGCAACCGTAACACATGGACATGGAAATACAAATATTTGACTTAAAAAATAAAGAGTAATAGCAAGAGGCGCAGAAATAATATAAAACGTCATTGGTTTTGGAATATCGATAATTTAAATATTTTTCCCTATTGTTCTTTTAACTTGGAGTTCATTTTAAATAGTAAGTCCCACTTCATTATTGTTTTAATTATTGCCTGTACGGACGATATTTTCTATTAAAGAAAAGTATAGTTATAAGAATCCATTTAACTTATAATTTATGCCTACACATGTATAGGCAATATTTAAATTTTGGAAAGTAGTCGCATTCAATTTTTTGTGGATTTTGTTAGTGCCGTTTTGGGTTGTGATACTGCCATAACAGATAATGATTGTTAATAACCTATAGAAAAATCGAAATATAATACTTCAATAAATAATAATTGTTCTTTTTTTTGTATTTTTTTCGCATTCGCATACCTCCGAATCAAATCAAAATGCAAAATAATGATGCCGTCATCATATGGCAGGTGACGTATATTTGAATTAGTGCAATATTTGTGGATTTAAATGGCCCTTGGGGGGAAAAGCATTTAATAATAATAGTGAAAACTAATATTTAAATAATTAAGCCAGGAGTACAAGGGGGCGACTGTAAACGCAACTGATTGTGGCGTCCAACTAGTTTCTTATGTTAATTATTATTCTCGTATTTTCATTTATTCGCTTTAGTGACGAGGCAAAAGCGCGGCGTTGAGTTCTGCCACTCCACATGCCTCCAGAATTCGACCAATTTCAACAAATTATATTTTTTTATAAATAGATAATTTAATTTGATAGTATGTTTACGAGATTAGGTACTATTATCAAATATTTCTTTCACTGTTTTTCTTGCTCGCTCTGGGTAAATAAGGTACGTCTTTGAACTCAATACACAAGACGCAGCATCCTTTAAATTAAAATAATTTAGTTCACTACAACTAAATCAATTTTAAAGACAAAATGTAAATAAAATTGCTATTTTTATTATGATTTATGGGCAATGGCGAAGTAATTTGTACTTAACTGACACTTTGGAAAGCCATACCTATACAAAGGTTTCAATCAAATGAATCCACTCAGAATCCTTTTTAAGCTAGCCGTGACCTATCGCAGACTAAATCTGTTTATTCAATTATCCTCCTACAAAAACCAATTATAAAATTTAAAAAAAATACTGGTAAACAATAATCATTATCTAAATTTAAATTACTTTGTCGGTCATTGTTATCTGTGGAAAGAAACATTTTTTATCATTATTATCATGCGAGTGATTTAAAGCCATCGTGAGTCTCTTTTATGTCGGAAGTGCATGTTTATAAAAATGGCCGGCAAAGTAACCGATTTAATTAAAAATCTCGAACGTTTAACGTATTCATACGAAATAACACCGGGTGTAGATGAAGAAGAACTTGAGAATTTACAATTTGATCCTTTATTTTTCTCTATAACATGGCACTCGCAACAACATCAGTGTAAAAATTTAGAAATATCACCTTTAAGGTTAGCAAATTATTTAAGAAACAAAAAGAAGAATGTTTTACTGCATATTACTTGTACCAGTTTGAGAAAAGATTTTCTACATGATTTATTAATGGAACTGAAACAATTAGACATCTGTAACTTATTTATTATAACTGGAGGTTAGTAAAATTTACGCACCATTTTTTTTAAAATACATAATTGCAACATTAATGAGGCCTTTGTTAACGTTTGTGAGATTATATTTTGCAGAAAACTTCATTCCCAGCGAATCGGACTTTAAGAATAGTACAGATTTAATAGCTTACATACGACATCTTTATGGAAATTACTTTTGCATCGGTTCTGCTGGATTTCCTGGTGATGACGAAAAATTGTTGCTTCTTAAAGAAAAAGTTGATGCAGGAGTTGATTTTTTAATAACGCAGGCATTTTTTGACGACAGCATTTACAAAAAATTTTCTGAGCAATGTAAAGCTATGAATATTTTCATACCTATCATACCTGGTATATTTCCGTTTGATTCCGTCAAGGAATTACAAGTATTTTTAAATTTATGTAAAATACACTTTACATCAGATTTAACAGATTTAATACTTTTCACATCAGGAAATGAAATTATTTTAAATTTAATTGAAAATCTTAAACTTAAAAATGATGTAAAACATTTCCATTTTTTTACTTTGAACAAATTTCAAAGAACAATAAAAATTATTAAACAGATAGATTATTGATAATACATATGCTATAAATTTAAAATAAAATTTAGTAATAAAAAATATATATTGTTTAATATAAATGTGGTTTTATTTCATTATTGCCTATGCTTCGTTTGAGTTCCGCCACCCAACACATCCTTTCTAGATATACTACCTAAATGAAATCAAGTAAAGAAAAATAAAAATAATTAGGCTAAGATTTTCAAATGTATTCGTTTATCTATTTTTTTATTCTTAACATAACAATATTGATACTATGGAAATACCTTATTATAATTTATCTATACTTAACTGTCAAATCACATATGTCAATTTTCTTCTAAGGAAAAGAAGAGGTAATTTTTTGTCCGATTAAATTATTCTTTTATATTAAATTAACTGAATTACAAGGCTTACATAACAATTAGTGTTCGGAAAAAAGTAAGTAGGTTTTGCATTTACATAGACTTTATATTGTTAAATAGAATATTAACACCTTTTATGTACAAGTCTCTCGTAACAACTTATCAATAAAATTAATTTATGTATTAAATAATAAATAGTTAGTGCTGATATTGGTTAAAATTTACGTTTTAGGTGCAAAGTAGTCTGAAAGATGTCATTTCCTGATAAACAACAACGAAAGATATGTTGGGATGCTAGAGACAAGTACTGGGAGTGCCTAGACAGTAACAGTATAAAAGAAAGTACTGAAAGATCGAAAGCTTGTGTTGAGTTCAGGAGACTATTTGAAAGTTCATGCCCACCTAAATGGGTTACACACTTTGATAGGAAACGAGATTATAATATATTTAAGGAGAAAATGCAAAAAGAAGGTTTTGAACCAATTAAACACAGTGATTAATTATTTAAGTAATTAATTTATCATTTATGCCATTGTAAATATAGTTTATTTAGTAAAATTGTTTGTTTAAATATTGGCTTTTATTTTACATCTTAGTTTAAAACAAAAACCCATCTGCATGTTTAAAGGTACTTTTATTGTAGTATTATTCAAATAATTACTTAACTTTAATGTGTTGAATAAATAAACATATTTTTGTCAACAGGAGTAGTATGGAACCTTTGGAATCTGTTCTACATATACTTAATCTGTCTACATATGAAATCACTACAGAAAAAATTCAGGTACATTTATAATTCAGCTTCAGCTTTATGTATCCTGCACATAGCAGGGTAGGCAGAGGGAGCCTAGTGTTAAGACACTTCATTCTCCACTTTTCTGCCAAATTCTGGAGGCATTGCATGTTGAATGGCAGAAAACGTTTCACTTTGCCTCAACACCAGAGTGAAGAAATATAAATTTAAATAAATATTTCATCTCATCAAGGTGGGAACTAGCCCACAACCAGTCAGTTTTACAGTCACACTATCCCCCTGCCCCACAACTTGCCTCATTTATAATCCTTTATTATTATAAACCTGATCAATAATTATTTTAAATAAAATTATATATTTTTAAAAAATATAGAAATATTAAATAAAGAGGAACTCATTCACAAGCCAAATTATTAAATTATTCCAATAAAGCCATAGCCAAGCTTTAAATTATTAGACTTTTCTTAGTGTAGCATAATACTTTGAAAATGTTATTAATATAACATATTCTCAAGTTATACAGAAATTAATACATATATTGATTTCTAAAAGAAAGGTTAAAGTTACTTCTATGAAACATATTATACATTTTTTTTATTTCAGGAAGTGCTTTCAATGGCGAAGAAAATTAATGTAGTTGACAACTGCGATTATTATATTGACACCATATTGGATAAAATTTGGTTGCATTTAAAAACACAACTCATTGAATTTGATGATCAATTGTTGATGTCCATATGTTTTTACTCATTTTTAAACCATTCCAAAAATCAGGAAATTTACTTGAATGAAATAGACAAAGTTATTAGAAATGACATAAGATTAAAAAATAATAATATTGAAAACGGCCAAACTCTCTATTTATCTGTATCATTAAGCTATGGAATGTTTCAATCATGTTATCTACTACAAAATAAATTGTTGCATAATAAACAAAAAGAATTATTGAACAATATTTTAGATACTATATATTCACTTACATCAAAGATGGCTTATGAGTACTCCCAACATACTTTTATAATATTTAAAATTATGTCTTCTTTTAAAAAAGTTATAGGAACGCAATTCCAAGAAAGTTTATACAATAGACAATATCAAATAAAAATGTTGAATTTAATTAATCATAATTGGGAAAATCCCATTACAGGAGTAAGGAGTTTAAATAGAATTTTATTTCAAGCATTAATATCAGTACTAGACTCTGATACATATACAGCAGTTTTATATGAAATAAACAGTTTCTATTGGAACAAGGCAAAGTTTTTAATGCTTGCTGAAATAATAGAACACTATAATGGAAATGTTGAAGAAATCCTAACAAAATATAACTGGGTGGAAGGTCTTGTTAACAGTTTATTTAAACCTGGACTTGTGTCGGCCGGAACTGACATGTATAATTCCATTTTAAAGAAAATGTCCTCAGAAAATGCTTGGACATATATATTTTTGTCTAAAATAATGGAAATACTTAGTGGAACATCATTTAAAGCCATTGAAAATTTTAATAATTATTGGTGTTTGAATACTTTGAAGAAATTTCCTGGTTTAATTGATATTTTAACAATTGAGTTAAATGTAATGGACGATTCACAATATAAATTATACAGTACTTTATCCGTAATGAAACAAGGCAACAAACTTGGCTTAATTGAAAGAACTTGGAATATGCCTATAAAAGATGATGAGGTTGTTCTGCTTAGCATTGAACATTGTAATACATCTATTAGAATGTTAGCATTTGAAATAATTTGCATTTCTCAAGGCAAATATATCCCAACAGAAATTGAATATCAACAAGTATTACATTTTCTGCATAACAATGTCAATTCTGATTGTACAGTGTTAAGGATATCTATGATAAATAGTTTAACTTTCTTCCTAAATAAGGTCCACAATTTATATCTTAATAACATTAAAGTTGAAAATGTCCATGATATAAATAATTTAAGATATTTTTGTGTTAAATTGCAACAATTTGTTGTCGAATCTCTAGATTTTGATGGTAACTATCAAAGAAAAACAACAACAATCAAAATTATTCACACAATTTTAAAATGTTTCAACGAAATTTCTAAAAAGAAACAGAAGGTAGAAGACAAAGGTTTATTAACATTTTTAAGGGAAAATAAATGTTGGAAATTGCATACAAACAAATTCATATTAAAACTTGTTAGTTTGCTCAAAGACCCTGCAAATGATGTACAACAAGGTGTATTACAAGTGTTATCAGAATATTACTTAAAGGAATTAAGTGATACTATAATAATTAACCAGTTAATTGAAGAAGGCTTCAAATGTATCAGGAGTAAATTCTTTTATGAAATCAGTTGTGGCCATAACATATTTCAGCTTATCATACATATAATATTTATGCATAATACTAATTGTCAATTTAAAAAGGCGGAGGATATATTTGAGTTTGCGTACGGAGAAGTAACTAACGAATATAACAATCAAACTGGCATTGTACAATCAATAGAAAATGGAAAACAGTTACATTCTTTTTTGAGATTAATTTCAATACTTTATGCAGCATTTGTTAAAAAATCGTACAAACATAATATTCATAGAAAAAATATTTTAAAATTGCTCGATATATTAGAACAATTATCTAAACAATTTGTGTGTGAAGATGAATCGCAGACAAGTTCAGATTTCTCTAAAATGAACTTAATGGTGGAATCTTTAATAAAATCTTCTGGTTTAATGAGTGATAATACAGAAGATGAAACGAAAATTTCGGGATTGCACCAAATAGTTTTGAACTCTTTGTGGCTTAATGTTAAGGTATGAAATATGTAAACTTTATATTTTTAGATATTTACAATGTAGGTAATATTGCTGTATCATGCATGCTATAACAGAGTAGGCAAAGGATATTTAGCGTTAAACTCTCCGTTCCTTACGCATCGCCCAATTTTAGAGATGCATTGCGTCTCTGGTGCAATTTGGTGCAAACGCCGCTTTTTGTCTTGTTACTAGAGTGAGGAAATAAAAACAATTCATTTCCCCTAGTGGAAATCGAGCGTAAAAACGCCGTCTTTTAGATAAATGCAGATTCAAATGGAAAATATAATAGAATATAATTCTTTCTCAATCATTTTATTTAGACTTTTTAATCAAGTATACAGTATGCATATATTATATTGTATATTACTACGTACGTACAAGAAAAATAATATATTTATTGTTTTATGCAGGCATCGTGTGAGTTAGCTGGAATATTAATTCAAAGCTATGAAAATGACACAGTAATCTGTGGAAAATGTTTGGAAATAATATGCGATGTTCTAGAAACATCCAGACATAAAGGTGCAATAGAAGCTGCAGGATATACACTTGGTAATATATTTTATATATTTTTGAACAATAAATTAAGTCCAGTCATTGCGTGTGACTATAAACGCGACAGGTTATGCACAAATAATATAATACGATTCTCACTCGAGGAAATTAAATATTTAATATTATAATTTCTTCAGTCTGATATCGAGGCAATCATGGTACTGACTTCTACTTCTCTACACGCAATGCCTCCAGAATTCGGCGGAAAGTAGGGAGTGGAGTGTCTTAACACTAGATTTACTCTGTATCCCATGTATCATGCGATATACAGGTGAAGATAAATAAATAAAAACTGCATCAATTTTTTTTTATACCATTTCAGGACAAGGAATTCACTATTTAACCTCATTAAAAGAAGAGGAAACTTCTAAATTACCATTTACGTTGCTTCAAAGGAAGCTAAATGACTTATTGTTTGAAACATCTAAAATGTCTTCTGTTACACGAAGAGGTGCTGGTCTATCAATAATGGTTCATAGAATAGTTAGTAACGACAACAAGAAAGAAAAAGTAAGTGTATGATAACTATAAATTCACATAACAATGCTACCCTTTTTTTTAGCAAAATGAATGTTTTTGTCATTTTAAAGTATATATAATACTTATAATTAAATTGTAACTGATCAATGTCTGAATTAAATTTTGAAGTATTTGGTGTATTACAGTACATTATGATAATCGTACTTAAATAATTATTAAATTTATCATACATACTCTTAAAGTAAAGTTATGCTAGAAAACAGTAATATGACGTTTTATAAGTAAATAAAATTCGCTAGCGCTGCATGTAAATATATAGTTCGTGATATACTTTTTTAATATTGGTGACTAATTATCTTGTGTCTAACTTTGGTTTACAATTTCACGTACAATGCTAATTCCAACATTTACAAAAACGGACATATTAATAACTGTGATAATATTAGTTATTTCATATACTTTTTATACATAATTAATATACATACACACATAGTTAATATCTACCTATAAATTTTTATAGTTCCAAAGGAACAAAAAAAAACTAATTGTTGCTATTTTTAACTGAAAATCATTTTAAAAAAATGTCCATTATGTATTGCCATTGTAATATGGAAACAAAGCAACTTACTATTACAAAAACTGATAATATGCAATTAAATATATTACAATTAACCTTGTCTTATAATAACAGTACCAATGTGAGTGACAAAGACAGGTTATTATATATTTGAGAACATAATCAAAATAACGTAAGTTTATTTATAATATTTTTCAGCCACTTTTCCACTATTTTATGAAAACCTTACTGAAGACATGTAATAATTCAGAAGATTCTTTAAATAACGATAACACAACAATTGATAACGAAAAAGATCTGCCAAAGGCTATTTATATACATTTCTTGACAAGAATCGTAACGGATAGCAGTCTGGCATCAGACTGCATGTACTACTCTGCAGAGTTGGCGGCACTTGCATTTGATAATTTAACCGATTCTCATTGGCAAATAAGGTATTTTACATAATTTATTTTTTTAGCTTCACGTTGTACATTAATATAGAAGAGTAGACAGAGAGTAGTGTAAATTTAAACTAAATAAAATAACCTCTTCATGCTGTACCTTCTGCCTGCACACAGTAGGGTAGGCAGAAGGTAACTAGTATTAAGACCGAATTCTAGAGCCAGTGTTGAGTGGCGGCGAAGAAATAGAAATATAAATAAATATTTCATCTCCTCGAGTGGTGATCGAATCCACAACCAGTCGATTTTACAGTCACACTGCCCCTGCACCTACCACTTTCGTCAAGTAATTTAAATTCAATATTTATGTTTTTACAACACGTTATAGAAGAGTAGAGAGAATTAGTGTAAATTTAAATCATTGTTAAAAATATAATTTCAGGAATGCAGCCCTCCAGCTCTATGGCGCATTGATACCAAAACTGATTGGTCAAAAAAAAGCATCTGGGACAGATGACGAGACAATAGCCACAGTAGCCTGTGACGAATTTAGGACTCATTCACCAATATTATGGAAATATATTTTAATACAAATTCAAAACCAAAATCAAACTGATTTAATCCAGGCTCATTCTAATTTGGTCCCTATATTAAATGTACTATCAAGTATTGCAAGGCGATATAACTTTTCATATGATTTGTCTAACCACGAAAAATGTGATATCAACTTATTACCCAGCTTATTCAATTTATTGGGGTCCCCAATTTACACTGTTCGTAGGTTAACTTCGCAGTGTATAATAAATATTTATTCATTTAATACTATATATGAAGCTATAATAAATAATGAAAATGTGTCTGAAAATTTTGTACATGGTATACTCTTATTAATTTCTAGTTATAGAGTATATGACAAGTCAAATAACGACCAATTAAACCAGCTTATTGAAAACTATAGCAATATTGTTGAGGGTGCAAAACATGCTTATATTAGCAAATGGGCTTTAGAAAAATTGATTACAAATTTGAACATAAACTGTGTAGAAATCATTACATTTGATATAATAAAAAATCGAATAATTGAAGAAAAAAATAATAGATATGACCCAGGAGTAACTTTGTGGGTAAGTGTAAAAATTCAAAGGTATTTAGAAAACATGGAATGGAATATGTTGCCAGAGGCATTAAAAATACTTAGTGTTTCAGAAGATTTCGAAAACTATTGCAAGACATGTATTGACAGAATTCAAAGTAGTACAAAAATATATGAAAAAGAATTACTAGCAATATCAAATGTATTAATGTCAGATATAATTACAAAATCATCTATAATATGGGAATTACTATATAACATTTCACTTAAAGTTGTCTTAAGTGGTTTAAATGAGAACAATTTACTTCATTATATGAATAAACCAACATATAAATTTCGATATATTCTTCCATTTGCAGCAAGAGTTCTATCTAAACAAGGAAATAGTAATATTTTAATACAACTTGCAAAATGTATATATTTACTAAGTAATCCAGCATACAATGACGTTGACATGAGATATATAGCTAGTTTGTCCAATAATGAACTTGTGAATAACTTCGAAAATTTAGACGATGACATAAGAAGCAATATATTAAAAACTGCCATAATTCTTTTACAAGATGAAGATGACGATGTACGAAATTTAAATGTAATTGTTTATAAAAAAATCAGAAAAAGTGATATTCTCAAACATCCTTTTATCTGTTTAAGTGAAATGTTAAGAAAAGATTTTTTGAGTACTGTTTTGCAGAACCCTGAAATACATGTTACAAAAATATGTAAAGATATACAACACTTTATAGATTCAATAATTGTCAGTAAAATTGGTGATTACAATCCATTTGCTAATGATTCAAAAAATATATATCTTGAAGTAAATGTTTTAAAACAATCTTTGGAAGTGTTAAGTCAAGCATATAAATAAAATATCTTTTTTATCACTCTTATTCATTTTTATTCAAAACTTATCATAGGAAAATTAAAATATTTTATTACCTAATTGTATAAATAGTAGTTTAGTTTATTCATCATAGTAATATTTTTGTTGTGGTGTTGTATCATCAATTTGTATAGATACAATGTGTCTTCCGGGTACCATAACTAATCCCAATACTCTGGGTTCCTCTGTTTCACCATCAACATTCTTTAGATATTCTGAACACGCTCCTGAAATGTTAAAATAGAAAAGCTTGTAAATAAATGACCATAATATAACAGTTCATTAATATGCTTTGTCTTATAATAACCAAGGAGATACAATATTTTTTTCAAAAATTCCCCCATTGAGAATCAAAACCACAACCTTTCTACTATTTTCTTTGCTCACACATAACGTAATAGTCTTCAACACAAGTTTAAGCATATCATGAGCTACTTGCAGGTTATTAACAACACTGACAACATTGTATGTTAAAGCATTGTTTGAAATCTGACAAACTGCACATTAATAACCTCATTCTTCTAGTTCTGGAGGATGATATTGCCTATCATGATGATATTGTCATAACTTGTATATACAGTAATAATATAGTTTCTAGGAGATTAACAAGAACTGCATTTAAAACAATCTTGATGTATTTTATCATTAAAGGAGAGCTCACCTAATATAACATTTGCATCTCGATCAGTGCATAGAAAAACTCCAATAAGTATTCGACCATCAGTCATCTCAATCCTAAAGTTAACATTAAGCCATTTTTTTAGTTTAAGTTTTCCTTCTAATTCTTCTGTTTCCTGAAAGTAATATGTAGCGGTAGTTCTTTATGAATATTCTGTATATTTATCGTTCAGTAAAAAGGGTAAATTTATTATATTATTAAGCCACTCAGCTCACCCAAGCAAGTAAAGGCCATAAGATATTTAGCTTAACATATATCAGAATATATTTTGGTTTCGAATATATTTTATTGCACTGCATAGTATATAGAGATGATTCATGTCACAATTTAATATAATATTGTTTCCTACCTGCGTTTCTTCGACTGGTTTTACAGTGGAAGTACTCATTATTTCTACAGTTTTTAAATATTATTAATAAGACTAGTCCTTATTTGTTTTAAAACCACAAAAAAATAAAAGACATTAATACACAGGTGATTTTTGTTTTGACGAATCTGAAATTGACATATTGACATACACAGATACTTATAAGTACCTTATGGTACATTAGGAATAGATAATTATGAATATCGATCATTACGGTATTCTTGTTTTCCATATTGTAGAAAAATTGTGTTTTTAAGGATATTATAAAAATATAAAATTTATAAAAGTATTATTCAAATGTCCGATATTTGTACCTATTGCATTATTAGTAAAACTCAAATATGGATTTTTCTAAATACGAATGTTTTGTGAATTTCTATTGTTGTTTCCATTATTTGTACCAATGTGGAAACATCAGCACTTTGGTATATCTAGAGATTTACATTACTCTCCCCTGGGAGGTATTGGCCTTTATTTTTGCACAGATGCCAGACTGTTCTGGGGTGGGCGATAAATTCCTGGTTTTTACTTAAAACGTTAAAAATCTCCTTAAATTTTCATCGAGACAATATCTGATGGCAACGTTGTTATATGTTCCTTGGCATTTATTAATGAGTTAATTAGTATAATAACATTTGTCACAAATTGTCTCTTGTCAGATAATGTCTCTTATCAATTGTCAACCTATTTGTGCTGGTTTCCATATTTTTATTACTGTTGTACATGTTCCTTGTTGTGTAGTATGTATGATATGAAACCTGGACTTTTAAATTGTTATCTTGATAAGAGATTATTGAAATGCTGTTATATAGGTGTCGACGATATTATAAAATAGTGTAAGACAGTTACAATAGCAGTTAAAATATTTATTCATCAAACTCAAACATGAGCAAGGAAATAGATAATTTTATGACAAAATTTAAGTATTATAAATCAAATAAGCCCAAACCCTCTCTCGAACTGGTTATAACACCACAAAATACGAATAATTATGATGAGGTAGGTTTACTTTTTTATCTCATAATTTTTTCCTTCAATGTTATTGTATAAATATGATTTTAATTCATCTTGTATTTCATTTATATTATAGATTTCACGCATAAATAATAATTTTATTGTGGAGGATCTAAGAACGGAAATGCTAGGTTTAACTAGCTTAAAAAATTGGAAAGCATATACATTTCACAAGCATCCTGGCCTTATTTTTATAAGAAATCCTTTTACCACTATAGGACAAAGATATTGGATACAGAAATGTCTCAAAGATTATCCTAGAAAACCAAATAAAACAAATCTTGATATAGATCACAACTTAAGTGATTGGTGGGCTGAATGTCATAAAAATAATGGATGTGATATCAAATTGCAAAAGAAGTTGCGTTGGACTACACTAGGATATCATCATAACTGGGATACCAAAGTAAAAAAAATCTTGTATGTTGTTGTCCTTACAAAACTTAACATTATGAAGCTCTTAATACTCATTCATAATTTTTTATTTTCTTCTAAGAGTGATACAAATATTACAATATTTTGTATTATATGTAGCATAGCAGAGTAGGCACAGAGAATCTCTAGCATCAAGAGAGAGCCTGTATATGCCTAAATTCTATAAATTGGTTGCTGAGTAAATAACACCATTTTTATTGTAATGTATTATAATATTATCATTTTTCTTAATGCAAATGGAACTCACAACCATCACACATATATCAGATTCAATGCCACTAGCACAGTAACCTCAATATTAACTATTTTTATTTGAATTTTAGATTTACAGTGAAGAAAATAAAGCAACATTTCCTGAAGATTTAGCTGAATTATGTGATATATTTGCACAGTATTTGGGATACACAAACTTTAAAGCTGAAGCTGCTATTGTGAATTATTATCACATGGGATCTACATTATCAGCGCATACTGATCATTCAGAAGTTAATTTAGAAGCACCTTTATATTCATTTAGGTTTGTAAATCATATTTACATTACGTCAAGATTTTTTTTTAAATATTGAGATATGACACTAATGATTATTTTGTAAATTTAGAAGCTGTTTTATCTTTGTCTGTGTAATATTTACATTTTGAGATTTTATATTATATTATAATTTATATAATATTTATATTATAACATATTTTAAGATATTATATTTTGGTGAAAAATGCTCACAAGAAATAATAATTACTATGAATTTATGTAATGAAAAAAAAAGTGTTTGCACATATAGTATGTAGGCACAATCAATCTTCACTTGGATAATGAGTTATCTTTATTTTCTCTTCTCACACAGTTATGTTGTGGTACACAGCTCTATACAATTTCTTGATCTCAGGGTTGAAAGTGGAGAAAGTAATGTCTTAACACGAGGCTGTTTCATAAAGTATGAAACTATAAAAAATTTGGTAGTGTGCTTAATAACATACACATCATTACTTGTTTTTATCCTATATAGCAGGACATGCAGAGGGAATCAGGGAAACCTAGTGTTAAGATACATTGTGCCCTTCCACAATCATCACACTTTCAGCCTAATGCTATGCTGTTATGCCACATCCTTCATCATAATCATACTTAATTTAAACTTTATATTTCAGTTTTGGGCAGTCAGCAATCTTTTTGCTGGGTGGACGTGACAAATTAGAGGAACCATCTGCCATTTTACTAAACAGTGGTGATGTAATTATTATGTCCAAGGAAGCAAGACTTTGTTATCACGCTGTACCTAAAATATTACCAGCTTCATCACAGCCATGGAGTTGTAAAGAAATTGAAAAATTAAATACCATAATGTATAATGGAGCAAACTTTAAATATTTACATAAGGAAACAGATATGAATAAAATAACTAATGATATGTGGACCTATTTTGACAGATATGTCAATGAATCAAGAATTAATATTAATGTAAGGCAAGTGTTAAAAGAAAATCAGAAGAGTTTAAATGATGTTGACAATATATGAAATTATTTATTTATAAATGTCTAGTTTTATTTAGTTAATATTCTTAGTTGAAACAGTTTTCTTTCACTTTGGTTGTTCTGTGATTACTGAAAAAAAATGACATTTTTCTAAAGTAATAGTATAATTAAATTAAATTTTAAAAAGTTAAATCAGCCTCTCGCTGTATCCCACACAGGGTAGCCAGGGGAAATCTAGTGTTAAGACACTCTGTTCCCTACATTCTGGAATAGAACATAATTTGGAATTCTGGAAAAGAACATAATGCCACGCTTTGTTTCAAATTTCATCTCAAGTGGGGATCGATCCACAACCAGTCTGTTTTACAGTAACCTGTAATTTACAGTAACTGCATCTGCTCTGTCACTGGCCTCAATAGTATAATAAAGCATATTATTTAATTGAATCCATCCTCAAAGTGGAAAGTGAAGATTGGAGTGTCTCGGTACAAAGTTCTCTCATCCTAACCTGCTATATGAATATAAAAAATTTAAAAAAATATTTTAAGAATTAAAATTAATAAAACTATTAATGAGGAAACGGAAAAGGCCGAACTTAAGAGCGAAGAAATGTAAATTTTAATATGAACCATTTAATATCCTTGAGTGGAACTTAAATACTTAAACACTTATAAAATGCGATAGGTTGTGTATTTAAAAACTTAAATACACAACTTATCGCATTTACAGTCACATGATTGAACCTCTGACTTGTCAAGAATGGCTTCATTTATTTATTTTCAAATGACCTTTTACTGTATCCGGACAATGAAATTTAGGGCATAATACACGAGAGCTAGTTTGACGGTCGACCATTAATTCAAAAAAACATTTGAAATAATTTTCTGGACAGTATATATGCAAATCGTTTTCTTCAAAATTCCCAATTTTCTCCATTCTGAGTCCAAAATAATCTTGAAATAAAATAAGAATTTAAACAAAAAATTTTACATTCTACATTTGTTAAATTATTTAATGCGATTATTGACAAATCAAAACGTCAATCACTTTTTTATTAGTTGACTCGACTCGTTTAGAAAGTATTTAAAAAGTAAAAATTTAAATAATTATTTTATTCAAACGATTCAATTTATTTATGACGACGATTTAATAAAAGAACAACACTAAAGATCTTAAATAATCTAGATAAAATATTCAATAAATAAAAATTCATTGTAATTTGAGGTCAACGTGGCCACCACCTGACTAACAATTTCAGCACAATGGTTGCAGTTGTAGATTTTACGATTCCAGTTAGATTAAAACAGTTGATTAGTGGTAACGGCGTTTAAAGGGTTATAAAGTCCAAACAAACAATATGATCAGCACTTAGTATCTACATAAATAATTTCAATAAAATATCACAAACCATAGAGCTCATTTGCCATTGCAATAAAGTATTGTGCATATATTATGTGCATTCTCATATATATAATCTATAATCCAAATTCAATATAAGTATAATACCCTCTATAGGAAGACGTGAACGCTTCAATATTCACAAGTTCTTTGTATCGGTAGGTATTCATTCGCGATCGGCAGTTAGCTGCTTCATGCGATATCGAATCGAGCCCTTTCATTCGGAGGCGAATAGACGACAAAGCGGCACGAATTCTCCATTTGCTCAATAGAAATGCCATTTAGCGTTTCAGCTCAAAAAATATGATTATTCTCATGTTTGAACATTTCATATCGTTGTTCGAAATCGATATCCACTTCTTATGTTCATATGCGTTTTATATACTTTTCAGCTTTTAAGAATTTGCTTTGTGGCTTATGCTTTCTTTGCTTGTCTTTAAGTACGGTTTAATGGAAATGTATTTTTTTTAAAAGATGTGATATGGCACTTTTATTATAAGAATTTGTTTCAATCTCACTCAATACTTAATATATTAGTCTATTTGAATTTATTTCATTTTTTATTATTTTTTCCCGCATATCTCACATGTAGCATGGTAGACAGAAGGAGTCTAGTATTATGCCACTCTACTCCTCAATTTCCGATGAATTTTGGAGGCATTGCGTCTCTCAAATGGCGAAACTCAACGCAGCGCTTTGCCTTGGCACAAGAGCTAATAACATTCAAATGTTAAATATTTGCCTGACTTGAGTTGGAATCAAACCCATAACCTGTCGTCTTTACCGTCACATGCTTGTGCCCCTGCACCACTGCTGACCTCTAGTTATTTAATTTTATCTTAATTTCTAGTAGTTTGTTAATTATCAATCAAATTACGGTCTCCAGGTCAAGGAGGGTAACTGAACCCAATTTCTTATAGATTGAAGGTAAATACTAAATAACCTGTAGTCTACCTATATAATATAAGTGGTAAGCAGCACACCGATAACGATATCTTTATAAGGGGAGCACAATAAAAGCGTTAACGGAGTGTACGGACAATAGTTCGCAAATTGAGTTAGGTATGTACATTGTCGTAAACAAGCGCCGTAATTTGCGAGTCGACGCGGCTCGTCGCCCGATTACATTCGAACAAGTACACTGTCATACGCAACCGAACTGAACGGGCTCCGGTTGGATTCGATGGGAAGTGACGTACGTAGTCTCCGCGTAAAAATTATGTAGGGTTGGCTGTTATGTATATAGTAAATAGGTTTTTTTTCTTTAATATGTCAATGTATTTTCAATCAAAGTTTTATAGTAAATTAATAAATAATAAAAATAAATTAAGTGCGAATCGTATTCTCCCATGGAGGCTTTCGTACCAAATTTCAGGATTGTAAGTCAAGTACAATTTGTAAAAGTTTACAAACATAAGTTTGAGGGTATATGCATTTATTTTGTATGGAATGAACTACATGTATAAAATTGCAAAGATTTTTTTCTTTAAAATACCTAAAAATTTTCACTTATAGGATTTTTTCTCTTATTTGTACAGTAAGTTCTCACTTCGTTCTAAATTTCATAACTATAGGTCAATGAGAACTTTGTACAAAATGCAGCTAATAGGAGAGATAAATGCTCGTATCTTTTAATTACGGTAACTTAGAAGGTTAGCTTAGGAGAAGAAGAACATAAACAGGAATATTTGATATTAATTTTAGCTTATAAGCTATCCTCCACGCAATCTTAAAATAGCAAATAATGTAGGGTATCTATTTTTACTTTTCAACGTGCAGAACCTTAAAAATGCTTAACCTCATTACTGTTTCAATAACGTATCAACTGTTCGCCATAGTCTATCTTAAAAATTTTTTTACCAGAAAACACAGAGCTTTTAAAGATCCAAATATAGAAATATTCAAATCACTTAAGCTCTAAAGGCGACGACTCGCATTATCAGCATATTCTGGAGCAGGTTTATTTAGTATTTATGTTCTCATAATACGATTATTGACACATTCATTACCTTTGTATGTAAAATGAGCTTTGTGGACATTCGGCCGGTCCAGCAAGAAGCAGTGGCGTCTTCGCTTTTATTGACATTAAATGGCCGATATAAATTCCGTTGGCGGATTACGAAATTTATTGGCTTCAAAATTAAAGGAGACCGATTTCAATGGGGAATGCTGACAGCTTTCGTTTATGGGTAACTGAAAGGACGAGTAAAAAGGCATAACTAAAGCCTTCATTGAAAAAAGTTATCTTTTTAACGAGACCATGCCAGCTAACGCTTGGTTAATTCAAATGTTATAATAAACATCGTCGCTGTGCAGGGATAATCTTTTATTTCAAAAATAATTTTACAAGGGGAGTGATTAAAAAATATATATGTTATAATATTATTTTATTCATTATTTCTGTATTTTATATGGTTAATATAATACTATAATGTAAAAAAAATATTTACAAAGTTACATGGTACACTTTAAAAAGTAGGTTCCTCACTAACTTTAAAATATTCACAAATAAAATATTCCTTGGATAGAGATAAATAAGGCTCTATTGATAAAATTTATTTTGTATCTTCATAAATTTAGTTTCATATAGGAAACCATAGAACAGATACTTTAATAAAATGTATATATATATTCTTTATTGCATATAAAAAAATAAAGAGTAACAATACAAATAGTAAAAGTAGTTCGCAATGGCGGGCTTATCTCTATAAGAGATCTCTTCCAGCCAACCCGTGGAAGTGGATGAGGACCAAGATGCGGTGTAGAAATAATTTATGCAATTAAAAATAAAGAAAAAAGATAATAGAAATTAAAATATATATATTACACACTACCTACACATACAATACATATTTACATAAATATACAATACATAAAATATATTAAATTTATAATTATCCATACACATACATATATATATATATACAAATTCATACTTACTATAATAAACAGATATATAAAAAAAGAATGTGATTAAATAAGGTAGATATTAATGAATACTAAACTAGTTTAGTTGTTAACACTTGCTAATAAGTGCTTTTTCAGTTGGGATTTAAAGGACATTAAGGAAGGGCTCTTCTGGATAGGTTTCGGAAGTTGATTCCAGAGGGATGAGGCATACACAGTGAAGGATCTTTGCAGGAATTTGGTATTGCTCTTCGGTATGTCAAGTGACGGAATGACACATGACCGCCTAGAGCGTGAGGGAGTGGGAAGTACGGTAAAACGGGAACGCAGGTACGCAGGAGAATTCTGGAAGTTGAGAATTTTAAAAAGGAATATAAGGATGTGCATATCACGGCGAAGACGAATTGGGAGCCAGTTAAGTTGAGCTCGAAATTGAGAAACATGGTCATATTTACGTAAACCGTAAATAAATCGGATAGCTAGATTTTGAAGTCGCTCTAACTTCTGAAGTAACTCCTCTGTCACATCCAAATAGCACACGTCCGCATAGTCGAGGATTGGAAGGAGAAGACACTGCGCTAGCATAATTTTGGTATTATGGGGAAGGAAATATTGGAGATGCCTAAGAGAATGATAAGAGAAATGCATGCGCTTGCTGATAGCATTAATATGTGGTTTCCAGGACAAGTTACAGTCGAAGATAACACCTAAATTTTTTACTTTCTCACTGTAGGGGATAGTCACTCCAGAGTATTGAATCAGAGGGACGTCATCCCAGTTGATCTTAACTCTCATTCTTCTGCTGCCAATGATAATAGCCTGAGATTTTTTTGGGTTAATTAACAGACCGAAGGATTCGGCCCAAGTCTGAATAGCAGTCAAATCGCTATTTATCGTTGCAATAACATCAGGCAGTTCACTTAAATAACAGTGCCGATAAAGTTGCAAATCATCAGCATAAAGATGGAAGGGAGAAGTAATGACTCTTGAGATGTTGTTAATAAATACAGAAAAAAGAAGTGGGGAAAGCACGCCGCCTTGAGGGACGCCAGCAATAAGTTCAAGCCACGTAGAAGTATTATCATTTGCTTTTATACATTGCTGGCGACCGAAGAGATAAGAACGAAACCAATTGATAGCTTCATGAGAAATATTAACTGCCCGAAGGGTGCCAAGAAGTATATCAAAGTCGACAGAGTTGAAAGCACTGCTGAAATCCAACAGTACCATAACAGTGAGCTTGGTATTGTCCATAGCACACCGAATGTCCTCAGTAATATTCAGCAGTGCTCCAACTGTGCTGTGGAAAGGTCGGAAGCCGGATTGGTAAGGACAAAGTAGATTTTTGGATGAGAGAAAGGAATAAAGTTGAGTGTTAACTAAGGATTCAAGAACCTTTGATAGGATAGGGAGGATCGATATGGGACGGTAATCTTCGACATTAGAAGGATTGGTAGTTTTAGGAAGTGGGATGACATATGCACTCTTCCATTGTGAAGGAAAGACATTACGAGTCAGTGAAAAGTTAATGATGTGTGTGACCACTGGTGTAATGCTCTCCAACACAGGAAGAATCATATCCAGGCTGATATTGTCACTTCCGAAGGCTTTGGAGGAAATGGAGTGGATACACTTCTTAACCTCATCCTCGGACACAGAGTTGAAAGAAAAAGAAAATGAGTCTGGTATGTCAATATGAGATAAGAAATTTAAAGTTTTAGATTTTAATAGGGGGCTTATTCTATATGGTGGTGTTGTAAAAAAAGAGTTAAGACTACAAAGATCCACTGAGACTTGACGAGTATTAGTGGTTTTGCCCACACCAAATGACTCCAAGAATCTCCAAACTTGTGCTTGACAGAGATTCTGAATAGTATTGTGAAAGTAACGACGTTTGGATGTAATACAAGCGGATATATTTTACAAAATCCAAGCATCCGTATTTCAAGTGAGGATTAATCAAGTTAACACTGAGAAATAGTTTCTCTAATAAACAGGGTTAAGATCTGCGCAAAGCCTTATTAAATATATTCGTTCACACCACAATGGCATATACATTCATATTCTTAGGATCTAATTTCCATCAATCGCAATATCTCTTTGGGTACAGTGTACATATTAATCTTGAAATTTCTAGACAGCACAGCCATGCAATAATGGGCCGGGTTTGTTTGTGATCCGACCACAAAGTACAAACCATGTGCAAAGACAACCCTATTGGATTCACGAAATTAATGTCGTGTATCTACTACGAGTATATATAGACTCAAAATACGTCTGTATGTATCGGAAATGGTCTAATCTAATGCTATTTTAATTATTAAACGATTTAAAATGGTCTCCTTATTTATGAATTAATTTTCTTTTACTTTTAATTTTCTTGCACTTCTTTTTGCGACCATTTGTCACGTTTACCATAAATATTTAGATATAAATACATGGTTTGTTCAGAATTTGAAGCTGTAAAAGTCTTTGTTTTAATACTATATACATCCTCGTTGGCGAATTCTTGAGACAGACTGTAAAAAATATTCGGTTGCAGGCGATAGAATGTTTGAGTACGAAAAAGAAACAAAAAAAAAAATGTCAAACGCAAACGGGATGAAATGCTCACTCAAAATTCGTATTTTTTAACGTCCTCGCTAGTGATAACGCGATAACGCATTTGCTTCTTGTCACCTTTGAATATTCACGGATTCAAAAGTTAAAACCATGTTACGTTTGAAAAGAAAATAACGTACCCACGTTTTATATTGCAGTATCTATAACAGTATTAAAGTTCTTTTGCTTAGATACTTTCATAGTGATATCACATAAGTACATACATGTAGATTCAAATGAATAAATCTTTAATACTTTAAAGTTAAAAGCATTAAATCGTCCCGTATCGTGGATCGACATTAAATCAACGTCTGCAATTTGGACGTTTTGGAGCGATTACTTACTCGGCGCTCTACTGGCCAGGGCCGTGGCAACTGGCGCATAATTCATTTACGGTTTTATTTCACATTAAATATATAAACAGAACTCAAAATATATTTACATAGTTTGTTGAATTAAAATCGAAGTTTTCGTGGCGCAGTTGTTCTCGTAGGATTGTATATGACCTAGGGAAACTATTTATATGTACTTTACGAATATATATTTTTAAATATTTATTACTAATTAAATATATCTATTTCCATTTTTTCTCTATGGTGTCGAGGCAAAGCGCGGCGTTGATTTCTGCCAATCAACACGCAGTGCCTCCAGAATTCGGCAGAAAGTGGGAAACGGAATGTCTTTACACGAGGTTCCCTATGCCTACCCTGTTGTATGCGGGATACGCCGTGAAGCTGTTTTTTTTTCAATTCTTCTGAATATAGAAAATTAAGTAATTTAAACATAATTTATCCCCATCTGGTGGGTGAGCCTGCTCAGAGAACCTTCGTAGCTTACCGGAACTATTAGGGACCTTTATTGGATGTTCCAGTTCTTGAATTATAATGTGGCAATGAAAAATGCTCGCCACGCGTAACAACTTTCCTATAGGCCGCATTTCACTTTCTCTTATATTTTAAATGGATTACCAAATTATGGGGGATGTGAATGTTAGTTCATTTATGTATGTGAATGACAGATTGTCAGTATTTTTTAAATACGCAATCCTAAAGACTTGAAAAATGAAAATATTACATTAAAATATAAAAAAAAACATATCTTCTATTAAAATTATATTAAGATTAAATATGCTTGGACGCATATTTCACTTATAGTAAATTAATTTATACTAAAAAAGCCAATTAAGAGTATCTAGAGAGCCCTTTTCGGATAATTAGAGAGAGTTTTTCAGATAATTTTCAATAAAAAATTGAGCTTAAAAAAATGTAAGATTATTTAGAATAGGTCGCTCATTTCCATTCGCAGAGAAGTTTTTTATACAGACGTCCTTGTCCAATTATGCGGCCGCACCATCAATCACTCATTGACTGGGGGTTTTTAAAAAGTTAACTTTGGGATTTTGGAAATTGTAATATATTGAGAATTGGGACCTTTAAATTACGTTACATTGAAGTATTGGACAGCTGTTTGTTTTAACCCTTTTATAGATGTGTGTGCGTTAGGGTTAATTTAAAAAAAATAAATTAAAAATATTAATTGACACAAAATAAAAATTTACTTGAACAGGTTGTGGGTTCGATACCCAAGAAAATAAATATTTTTATTTTTTCGCATTCTGCATCCGGAATGTCTCAGTGCCTCCAGTATTCGGCAGGAGGAGGAGGAGTGAGGAATGGAGTGTCTTAACACTAGGTTCCCCCTGCCTACCTTGTTGTGTGACGGGTAAAAATCGTGCACAAAGGTGGTATATACAGTACATTTAAGTATGTTGATTTTTTAGATAGTATTATTCGTCATTATTATCGTCTATTTTTAAAAAAAAGAGATGAAGTATAAATAAAAAAAAAGGAATTCAAGAAAAAAACACTGAATATCAAATAGCAGCCAATTTAAATATTTAAGTAATATTAAATGAGTAATACTAATTTATGTACTATTAGAAATTTCAGAAACTCATCTTTTAGCAATTACCAAAAGGGAGGGCTTAGTACCTAATATTTTACTTGCAAATTGAAAAAAAATGTTCAATACAATAATTTATAATTAATTTAGATATACAGTATGTATATTATAAATTTGGAAAGTATACATTTTGTACCTATAAATAAGATACAAAAAGAAACTTTTTCAATACAAACACTGTCCTATTCATCCGGAGGCTTTCATCGCGATCGACAAAGCACAGCATTGTCCGATATTACAGAGTATTTCACTGTCAACAGGCAAATGGTAAAGTAAACTGAGCGCGACTGGCAGCATACTAAGTGAATTCCCATGGCTGTGCCATAGTTGTGTAGTGAATTAATAAGTTAGCAGTTCATGCATATTGAGATAGAGCGACAACCGCGGCTCCATATTCATACAAGGTGGCGTTACCGAACCCGGTCTAACTGCGTTACAGAGCTCGTAATTATATACTATGAAAATACACATTTCAACACCAGGCACAGATATCACACATGCCTGATAAAGTTCTTATTAACGATATGCTAATGGTAATTCTTTAGAAAAGAAAACAAAACTTGCACTCATTAATTATCTAAATAAAAAAAAACATTACATTTGGAAATAATGTAAATTAGTAAATGTAAAAGGCGATTAAAGAAAACAAAGACCATAGAATCCCCTAAAAATCTAGACCCACCAGGCCACCAGGCCTGAGGAGAATGGCACACACTTGCCTGTATGGAAAAACCGTCACCACAATAGCCCCCGGCAACCCTGGTATTCTTTGATACATTATAAGTCCTTGTAATTGTATAGACAAACACAAACTATGATATTTATGGGAAGATGCTGCTGCTGGATGAAGAAAGTGCAGAACCGATCATCCTGGAAATTTTTGGTGTCGAAACGATGATAATGACGATGATGGTGATGGCACTTACTACATAAAAAATAGTACTTTAATTTTGTCATTTGCGAGTGAAATAAATTTATTACTATCAAAACAGGTATTCAATCTTATCCTAAATTTAAATCCCACGAAATTCGTTTCCAATTAAAATTTTCCGCAGTAAAGTACATTTACGGCTGGTGGTAAAATATAAGCATAATTTGCGAAGTCTATAATACTGAACTACCCTCAAACCC
>JBAIZZ010000538.1:0-24975 GCA_037355905.1 Heliconius aoede | reverse complement strand
CATTACCCTCATTTTATACTTCTTTTTGATTTTCAGCTAACAATGATCCCGCTAATATCGCACCAAGTGGTAAGTAAAGTGACGTTACGAATTCAGAGTAGAGCGTTTTATATAATTAATGTAAATATTTCCTTTAAATTGATTGCATGAATTACTATAAAATTTAGATTAAAATGTTAATTAAAATCAATTTTTTTTTTTGCGTTAAAGATATATTTTGGTTTTTTTAGGTGTTGGACAAAACACGATTGGCAGCGTGGCTGGTGTTACGCAGCCCAGTAAGTTTTATAGTTTCAACTCTCTTAAAATGAAACTCTATGACATGTATTAATTAGTGCTATAATTGATTGTAGACGTTGGAAACTTGGGCAACTTGGGAAATCCGAGCAATTTGGGTATTTTAGAAAACCTTTTAAATCTTGGCAGCTCAGGCAATTCTGGCAGAAACAGTAAGTTTATATAATGTTTTTATTTAATTGCATTTATTACTAGATTGATTTGTATAACTGACCCTCTTTAATAAAATAATAGTGATCAGATATCCAATAAATATAAAAAATATATATACGTCTGGATGTTCCATCCAGTTAGGGATTGCTTTGACTTTTAAAATTTTTAAGAAATTTCTCTTTCTTTTGTTAGTTACTGCTATTATTTGTACCATAAATTTTAGGGAATGAAATATTGGGTAACATAGTGAGTATAATCCAAAGCAGTAAGTCTCCAATGCACTTGTAAAATCCATTTATTTTATCAAATTAAAAATTACAAATTTTAAAAAAGAAAATATAAACAAAAACAGAGAGAATAGTCACGTAAGAGGCTGCAAGATATTTTATAATAAATAATAATTATATGAATATTTTTATTTACAGATGCTGGTACAGGAAATAGCGGCAACAAGGGAAGTTCAGGCATGATTAGTAAGTTTAAATTTTTTGTGTTTTTATTTCAGCTTCACGCAAAATCACAAGACAGAATAGGCAGAGATAAGTTAGTTTCAGAACACTCCGTTTTACCGAGTTCGCTTACAATCTATTCTTGGCCCACTGCGCCAAAATGGCACTATAACAATATGTAAATCTCGTTCTTTGTAAGAACACGAGTTCCATACGTAGACTTGGAGAATTGCTTTTTCCGCTTCACGCTATATTCCGCATGTAGCAGTATACGTAAGGAGAGCCTAGTGTTAAGACACTCCTTTTCCTAGTTTCCGCGGAATTCTAAAGAATTTGCTCTTTGAGTTGCAAAACTCAACGTCACAAAGTGCTCTCTGCATACTCTGCTGAGATGGAGCTCGAAAAAATTTTTTTATCTCTAATGGATTTTATCATTGCAGGTTGGGCTGATGTGACTACTTTTGTAAACAGTAACCGCCAGAACAGTAAGAGTTTTTTTTATTTATATAAAATATAGACATAAAAGGTTTTTATTTTTTCTATAATTACTCAAAGAGGAAAATGAATTAATTAATTATTTTTACAAAATTATTTGTTTTATAAATATATTATATATATATTCTTCTTCTTTCAGATAATCTTACTAATGGAGGCGGCATAGGAAATATAGCGAATATCGTCCAAAGCAGTGAGTATTTTTATATAAAATAAAAAAAAATACAAATTTTAATCAGATTTTTTACTTATTTGGAAAAAAATATATGGTGCAACAATGACGTATTTGCATATTTCGAAAATTGCAAGGGTTATAATAAAAGTTTGTAAATAGTCTTTCAGCATACTTTTTTTTACATGTCGTTTTTTTTAAATAATAATAAATATTATGTAGATGTTGAATTTTGTAATATTTTGTTTCAGATGTTGGCGGCGTCGGCGTCGGTAACATTGCTGGCATTGCCCAAATAAGTTAGTTGCTTTTAATTATATATGTTAATTTTTTATTTTTCGTATATTTGTTCTGTATTTCTTTGCGATGATTTAATTTTAAAGAAACAAATTAATTCCAGTTACTAATGGGGGTTTTCTTGGTCTCATCGGTCTCACCAGTAAGCACATATAATATTTCTCTTTTATAATAGCCGCACAAAAATAATAGTCAAAACATTTGTATGTGTTGTATTTGAAAAGTTTTTGATTTATTTAAAGAAACAAGAATAAGTATTAGAGAAAATTCTTATTTTACGATTTTAGAATAAATATCTTTCAACTATTGCGTTTATAGCCAGGCGTCGTCCCGTACGCTACCAAGACTTTATTTTAATATTTAATTTATTATTAAAGTTAACAACGAGTTTATCGAAAGGCCTTGCCAAGTATTCGATACGTACTGCATAAAGAAATATTTCGCGGAACACTCTAAGTGTAAAATAGCCCACGGACCGGTACCAGATCCTTTCTACAGACATCAGTCCACCATGTTTTTGGCTAGAATAAACGTTACAACGACTGCGGCTGACGTTTTGTATGGTGGTCTTAATGGGAGAATTGAAGATTTCTTGTAAGTTTCTATATTTTTTTTATTCAGGATAAGCAGAGGACATATAGTGTTCACACTCAGTTCCCCATGCCTCGCCTAATTTCTTTGAGTGTTGAGTAGGGGAACTGATCGCGCTTTGTCTTCCGACTGGAAATCGAATCCACTAACTTTGCATTTACATCAATATAAAATCATATTCTCAGAATTATAGTAACTTTCACTTCACTTTATTATTACAATTCACTTGGAGAAAATACACTGCAGTAACCAGTGCAGAAACGGAAAATGTAAATGTAAACTTATTCTTGCCATAAATATTGTTACAAAGAAAAATATCAACTCATCCAAAACTAGCCAAGCCATGCCAAGTTAAGGCAAAAAAACAGTAATTTGATATTGTAGTAAGGTTTTTTTAGAATTAGCTTGGCACCGATTTCCAAATTATAAAATATCGGTTTTTTTTGTTGAAAATTTATTTATTTACTAAACCTCATAATATATTATTATAATACGTCTTTTTTTTTATTTTAGCATCGACAGAGAAACTGACAGACTAGTGGTAACTATTGAATTCAGGAATTTGACGTTCTACTCTAAATACGCTTACTTCAGATTCCACAGAAGAGCCAAAGAACCTATTGTCACTAGAGACTACTTATATTTCAATTACCGTAATTATTTTTTTTATAATTTTCCAATGACTCACCTTAAAGCTTTATAATATACATATATGGTGTATTATGGTGGAACAGGTGTAGTTATAATAACAGAAAACCATGGGTTCAAATCCTAAATGTTTTTTTTTCATTTATTGAAACGTAATATGTTTGTATACGTTAAATACTCTTTATCTTCAGCTACATGCCTATTTTTTCTCTTATATCTTCAATTTTATGTATACTATTATAACTTAACTAGATGCAATTTAAATAGACTACAATATCCTCAATGACGTTTTTTTTTATTCTAGGGTCTGTCGTATCTACTATAGTAATACCAATCATAAAGGACCTGCAATTGGAAAAGAGTGAGACTTTCATATATAGCAACGATCTTATGCCAACATTCAGTATCGGCCCCAACGGATTTGGTAGCCCAGGTGAGATATTTGTGAAAAAGTAGTGACACATCACTTCTGTTTCATTGCTCCCTAAATTAATTATAAATTTCTAGGAAATTATATTTATTGTATAAAAGAGTAGACAGAGAGTCTAGTTTCAAGAGAATCTAAGCTTGAGACGGCGTATTGAGTGGGAAACTTAATCTCGCATGTAGTTTTAAAGGATCGAGGAAATGAGAATAAATTATCTAACCTAAATAATAAATAGGCCGTCGTGGCGCAGCGGCACAAGGGTGTAACTGTAACGCGATGGTTGTGGTTTCGATTCCCACTCGAGGAAGTGAAATATTTATTTACGTTTATATTTTCATTTGTTCCCTCTGGTGTCAAGGCAAAAGGCGACGTTGAGTTCTGCCATCCAACAACCAATGCCTCCACTAGGTTCCCTATGCCTATCCTGCTGTGGGCCAGATACAGCGTGAAGCTGATAAAATAATAAATAATATGGTGATCTAATAATAGAGTTTACAGTTTATAGTTAAGCACTGTGCCACTGCGTAATAAATAAATAAGTCTTAAAGATTATAAATATATAATTTATAATATTGCTTCAGATCCCACAGTCCAGCGCGCCAGGTTACAGTTGTTGGAAGAAGTTAGGACCGTGTCTCAAGAGGCACAACTTACAGAGGGTGCTTTTTACACAGCTACGTACTTACAACATAGTATTTGTGACTTTGGTCTTAAAATACTGTAAGATTACGATTTGAAATATTGAAAAATAAATATATTTTTAAAATAAATGTTTATTTTTTATATTTTTTAGATTGAAAATATATTTTTGTTATTCCTAATATATTTAATTGAAATAATAAAGTTAATGTTTTTTATTTAAATAATTATCTGTATAATATATGGAGGGGAAGAAATAACGAAGACGTCACAAGCAATAAACAAATATATTTATTAATTATAGTTAACCCCTAATTCCGTAGTTATTAAATTATTTGGCATTGAATTCACATTTTTAATTTTCATATTATGAAATAATTATGAAAACTCCATAAGTACACAAACTTTAGCCACTAGTAGATAAAATTTTCTATATATTATCTCATAGATGATCATGTTCCTCAGAAGACTTAATTTAAACATTATTCACTTACATAACGTGTCCCCCGCTTACATTTTTAATGTTAGAGTGAAATTTTTGAAGTTCTTTTATCTTTGAAACGAAACTCTTATAAGTTCTCTTTGTTGACGTAATATATTCAAAGAATAAAAGAAGATTTTGAACGTTGGATACCTTTTTTTACTTTTAGTCAGTATGTATGTGCTAGCTCTTGATATGAGGCAAACGAGTTTTCGGGTCACCTTGGATTGAAAGTGGTCACCGCCGCGCAGGATACTGTACTCCAGAGGAGTTACAGGTTGCCGGCCTTTAATTAGTAGTACGTATCTCCAAACTCAAAAGCTTACAGAGATACGTACTACTTTTGAGTCGTGTATTTCTGCTACGTATTTTTTGCGTAATTTGGAAATAAACTTACAGACAAGCAGACAGACAGATAAAAATTCTGTTGATTGAGCTTCTGTTATCGATATATTAGCCGATCTAATATAATTAACATTTTGTTTATATCTCTCATGTACATAATTGATTTCTCTATTCGTTTATGCATACAGATTATTATATTTCCACTATATATTCACCTGAGTAAGTTAAAATAAATAAGTTTCACTGGAGGAAACCTAGTATTCTCCATTCCACATTTTCAGCCTAATTCTGGAAGCATTGCGTCTTGAGTGGCGCAAGTCAACGTAGCGCTTTTGCCTTAACACCAGAGCGAACAAATAAATATATATATAAATCTATAAGTAAATATAAGTAACGAAATAAATAAAATAAATATATATAAATATAAATAAATATTCATTTACTCAATTGGAGATTGACCCACAACATGTCACGTTTACAGTCATACTTTGTGCCCCAGCGCCACCACTCGTGTCATGCCACGCTGCCTTAACCAACAAAAATAGTAAAAATAACATTGTCACCCTATATTTCAATTTTTATTACTTAAGCCCTCTGCCTATAAGCTTTTTTTAAAGCTTTTTTTTTAATTTTAGTATTCCGTACCTTAAAAGTAAAAATGAAACCATTATAGTCTGCTTTGTTTGTTATTACTTCCATCTGTTCAGATATCAAGCTGAAATTAATATCTAATATCCAAGACTATGGAACCTTGGAATACAAAAAAATTAAGCTTCTACGTCAACCTATTCTAAAAATACGAGCATCGTTTGCATCGTTTTTGCTGTATTTGGTGTGAAATTAGACGCAAAATGACTACTTATATACTTATATAGGATCCTCTTTCCATAGACCTACATTAATGAAATCTAGGACGAAGTGAGAATTTGAAATGTAAGAAACGTGAGAAAGTTTTCTATGAAGTATAGAAGAAAATCTTTATAAGCTTCCTGACCATTTAAAATTATGTAATTTGACAAGAAATTACAATATGTATTACAAATGAAGAAAAAAAATCTAAAAAATGGAAATTTTTGTATGTTCAGATAAAAACAAACTTACTACAAACTTATAACTGTAGTTAATTTTATACAATACGGTCCATACACCCACAAATTTGTCAACTTTTACAAGTTGTATTTCCCGTTGACGTACAATACTGACAGTACGGAACCCTCATGCTAATATTTTCGTGCTTGACCAGTTTTCTTATATTTTTTTACGCAAAGCAACAAGCCAGCAGTTTTAAGGTGAATACGTGTTAAGTACGTTGCACTGTTCGCATTAATAATTGATATAATCAAAGTAACTGAGATTTTTTAACTTAATTGTACACATAATTTAGCCCAAAAACCCGATTTAGATAATCACGCAATAGATATCTTTATATAAAACAATACTTATTATTCTCAAATAACATTGATCTTTTATTTCTGAATATGAAGGTGGTTTTGTTAGTTGTTGCTTCGTGCGCCTGCGCAACAGGAGAAGAGTACAAGATACCGACAAGTATGTGTCATTATATTTTCTTATGTCAACCTTGACATTGACTACAATACAATATCTTAAAATTGAGTTAGGAAAGTGGAGATAAGAGTTAATGAACGTTGTAGCCACTCCAGCTGTATTCGGTAGAGGCGTGATAAAATAAAAAAAATATTTAATATACTATAATATTAACATTTAATGATAAAGTTAAGTATTTTAAATTTTTAGTATTGATTGATGATAATTTTTTTTATTGTTTTAGTTGAAGAACTACCGAAAGACGGCATTGGCTTATACAATGGAGAGATTAAAGATAACACACGTAATTGTGAGTAGTAAATATTTCTTGAATTATTATTTTCTTTTTTATATTTCATTTTAACAACACTGTTTCCTATTTATGATTTACAGACGATGAATATGACAAGAAATACGAGTTGGGCAATCCTGGTAAGTATTATATTACTAATAATAAAACAAAATCACTATAAAAATATTTTATGTTATTTTATTTTATTATCTAGCATAGAGATATTTATATATGTCGACATAATTATTTTACGACAATTGCATAATTTCGAGGTGATGCTACATTTTAATTATTTCTAAAGAATTTCATTCATAAAAATATTAGTTACTAGCGCTCACTCAGGCAAAATTATGTTCTAAGCTATGTTATGTTCTATGTTAGTTCTAAGTTATGTTCTATGTTCTAAATTATGTGCTAAGCGAAATTTAAAAAAAAATAGAAGCTTTTCAAATTTTTTAATTCAATTTATTGAGACCATCGTCGTAATATCTGACCGTAGACGCGGCGATATTGAATTCGATTCCCGTTAGGTGAATTGAATTATTCATATAAATTATTTTATTAAAGCTTTATTTTTCTACCAGATGATGACCTACAATATATAGTAAAACCTTGTAGTAACTACGATGCGTTTTGCATACGACGCTTTTTTGCCCAACATTCACATTGCAAAGAATCTTATGGACCGGTGCCCACCCCACTGTATAGGGCACAAAGTATCTCTTACTTACCCAGAATAAACCTTACTGTGATATCACTTAAGCAAGAATATACTGGAGTTAATGGTCGTGTTGTCGAGTTTTAGTAAGTATCTCTATGTATATTTGTATATTTGACTTTTTATAGAATCCACACGAAAAACTGTGGACGAAGTGTTTTAACACTAGGTTCTCTGTCTACTCTACCTTATACGAAATACTGTGTGACACTATGATGACTGTGGGTACCCTTGCCATTCTGAGAAATGTTGATTTTTTAAAATATTTTATGTTTTTTTATAAAAAGTAGAGACGTCACTTTTAAATCAATTTACGTCCCACAAAATAAAAATAAATCCCTTGCAAAATCACTTTTATCCGTGTATTATTTTTTTTATGTAAACCGACAGTGGTGGGTTGGATCCTAACTCGATGGAATTAATTATTATTAATATTTTTATTTCCTCGCTCTCACAAGGGAAAGCCCGGCATTGAGTTCCATCACTCAACCCGTAGTGCTAAGAAAATTTCGGCGGAAAGTAAAAAATGGGGTATCTTAACAAAAGGTTCCCTCTGCCTACCCTGCTGTATGCGGGATACACAGAAAATATTAAGTTTCTGTGTCAAGGCAATCAAAGATTTAGAAAGAGCGTTTATGCATAGTTTTTGCAGCATTTCTTGTAAAATTCACCGCGTAATTAAAACCTTTGGTCAAACATAAGTCTTTTAATCTATATAACAGTCTTTTAATATATTTCGCTTTAAATACTATTTTCATTTAACTATTACCAGCATCAACAAGAAAACTGACAAGTTGGTATTGGCGGTGGAGTTCATAAACTTTGGACTGGGCTCTAATGAAAATTACTTTAAATTTTATCGCCGCGGTCAAGAACCTATAGTCAATATGGGTTCTTTAAATGTCACTTATGGTAGGTATTTTCATCAGTTTATTGTTTAAACAAATTATTTGTTAGCTTTTAACTTAACTAAACTTTAACTTTAACTCCTCTATAAAATTATAAGTAAAAATATTAAATAAATTAAATGTAATTTTTGGAGAAGGTTCTTAATTGGTTTGGTATATTTTTATTTTTACTTACTTTATCAGGATAATATTTATATTAAAGAATTAATAAATTGATCACTATCTTCTAAACAAATTAGGTAATATTTTGAATGAATAATTACTTATACATATCTAATGAATAACACGTGTAAAAATTAAGTATTTGCAATTTTTTTTTTAAAATGCAGCAGAAATATTAGTTTTTTTTTTGTCGTATATTCTCCATACAACAGGGACATTTTACGTATAATAATATATTTTTTTTTGCAGCTTCCATTGTATCTACAATTGTAATACCAAATTTGAAGGATCTTCAGTATGAAAGAAGCGAAGTATTTACATACAATAACGATGTTAATCCACGATTCAGTTTTGGTCTCAGCGCTTTCCTTGGTACCGGTTAGTATATAAAAAAAACATTATATCTTTCATATTTAAAAAAAAATATTTTTAAGGAAACTATATATTTGAGAGGCCAACTATGGTGGTCTCATTTTGGCACAAAGTTTGACTGTAAAATCGACTGATTGTGTGTTCGACTCCCACTCGAGGAAATGTAATTTTCATTCAAATTTTAAACTATATTCGAGAAATAATGTGAATCTGAAAAAAATGGATTAAAATATTGTCAGACTACATAATTATTGTTTAAATGCTCAGGACTTTTTTTTCATTCTATAGATCCGGTTCTTCTGGAAACGGCTTTGGAATTTCTCGCCAGTTTTGCTGATAATATAAGAGAGAACCAACTGACTGATGGACCATTCTTCATAGCGAGCTATATAAAATATTTTATATGTGACTTTGGAATTGAAGTGTTGTAGATGCGATACAATAATTGTTAATTTCAAATACAGTTTCGAACAAAAAAAAATGGACATTTCATCTTTATCGAAAAATTGTGAAATTCACAAAGATTGTTTTTAAATTGTGTGTGATCTAAATTTCTTTTTAATAAATATAAAAAAAATAATCAGATTCACGCTGTATCTCGCACACAGGATAGGCAGAGGGAACTTAATGTTAGGACACTCTCTGTCGACTTCTGGAGGCATTGTGTGTTTTGTAGAAGAACTCAATGCCGCGCAATTACCTCGACACCAGAGCGAAGAAATGGAAATATAAATGTAAATAAATATTTCATCTCCTCGAGTGGGAAACGAACTCATGACCAGTCAGCCGGCTTTACAGTCACACTATGTTCCCACAAATTAACAAATATTCATATTTAAATAAATTATTTCAAAATTAAAAACACTCTTAAGGTTACATTCTATCACCTTCAAATTCCATCGTCAGGTCCCCTGGGACCTCTAAGGGAAGAAAAGAAGATTCTAACTTCAAAAAAAGACTGACTTCATAGAAAGAACACAATAGTTGTACTAATTGGCTTATTATGCACCACATAGGTTCGTCTACCACCTTCGGCTCCATCATCAGATCGACTTGGTGATATCATGTTATTATATTGTTAATTCAATTATTATAAAAGAGTCAAATTCAGTTTCTTATAATTTATTGGATATCTTTTTAATAAACAATATAATAAGTGCATTATAATTTTCTATACCGATAGTGGAATTCAACATTAATAATTATTTAGATGTAAAATATATTTTTTCAACACAGCCTCTAACTGTAAATGTGAATATTACGGGTTCGATTTCATTCGGCTGTATGTGTTAAATGTCGAGACACTCCGATCCCCATTTTCCGACCCGTTTTCGAGATATTATACTTATACTGAAGTAAAACTTATCGCCTCACTTTCTACACTAAAGCGTGAAAATTAAAATAATCCAAAGAAATAATCTCCAAAAGAATTTGTCGTTGATTTTATTCAAATCGAGTTTCTAAATTAATGTTTTAATCTAAGATTTCTCCTACTATCAAATTCAGAAATTCACCTACAAATTACTGCAAGACAAGGGCGGGAATATTAGATTAAATATATTAGCAGTGCGAGTCTAATAACAGTTTGATTTTCTATCGATCAATTTGTATGTAATATATGGATTTGTATGTAATATTTGTATGTAATATATGTAATATATGGACAAAATCGATATTTCTTTCATTCTATATAAAATTAATTACTATTTTGCGTGAGCTAAATAAATTATTAATAATTGTTTAAAATTCAAACGCCCTTGCTACTTTGCATTAATATTTATTTTATCCATTATTATGTGAATATAAATTATCTTTAGTTCGGAAAGTTGTAAAGATAGTGAAAGATAGTTACGCTCTGAGTGCACCGTTTTTAAGCTTAGCTTGAAGCTTGAAGCAGCTTAGGTGAGCGAAGGTTTTTGATCGTAGTAAATCCATCATTACTTTTACATGTCAAGGTGTTGTGCTCTTATCCTCGTGTTACTTGCTTAAATACTTGTTTAAATACTGTAGCAGTCCAGTATGTACTGTTGACCTAAATTGCATTAGATTTACATTGCAATAGATTTATGTCGTCGTGTCCTGGTTTTTTCTCTGTTTTTTTCCTGTTCTTGTATAAATTTCGTGATATTCTTTCTTAGTGTTTCTTCATATAATTTATTAACCTGTGCACAGTGCATCGTCTATCAATTACTCAGTATCGGAAAAGAAAGTGTTCCTTTTGCGTAATAAAACATATAAATAGACAAGATATGACAAATAACGGCTAGGTTTTGTTAACAAATTTGTTTTCACTTTTTAAAGTTCATTGCTTAGTTTTTATTTCTTATTAACAAACTAAGGCAAAATATAACATCAGATTGCAAAATCTATACCTATTTTGAACTAGACTCTAACTGCGTTTTCGCCCCCATGGTCAAATGAAAATAATTAAATGGTCGAGGCAGTTGTAGCTATATACTATTAATAAATATTAGTATATAGCCCGAGATCCCAGAGCCAACAGATCATTTTAGCAAAGCTGAAATTTTGTGAACTATTATTCTAATATATTATAATATGTGGTTAAGACGATATGCCCATATTTCGCCCATTCACTAAACATATTTAAAACTGCTCATTTTTACTTTAACATAGCTGGACGTGTACTTAAGTTGGCGCTATCTCTGACAGATATCCACATTCAAGTTGTACAAAGTATGCATATCGCCTTAACTACATATAAAAATTTTAATTTTGCTAAAATTACGTAGGTCTGGGGGCCTTGGGATCTCAGTTTAATAGAAACATAATTCAATATGAATAATTCAAATCAATATAAGCCTCTTATTTATATAACCTATAAGTCGTACCCAGACAGACGCAGCCATAATGACGTGACTAGACTTCTGTCAATGACCCTTGTTGTTTAATTGGAAATATGGGTGAGCTATGGGTTATATATAATTATTATATATATTTCATTTCTTATCTCGACACCATAGAGTTTTTGGAGAATTCCTTTTCTCGAGTGGGAATCGCACCCACGACCATCGCGCTTACATTCAGGCTCTCTCGCTGTGTCAGTATCCTAAACGTTTCAATGCAACATAATATATGAACGTGGTACTGTATATTATAATATCCAATATCATTTTGATGTAAAATCACCTGCTAGCGGCCTTTGAAACTTTAATTAACCTGGAATATTTTAATAATAGACAGCGAAGTTGTGTACAAATTAAAAATAGTTATAAAATTTAATTAAAATATTCCTCTTAAAAATGACCATTTTGTAGAACAGTGTCTCAGTGGATCAATGGTAAGTGACCGCGGTGTCATTTTCTGATTGAAGCAATTGATTATATAAAAAATATTTACACTTCCTTATTCTGTTAAATTTTAGACGAACTAGCTATAGCTAGTTATATATAACTAATCCACACTTAGGGTGTTTAAAGATTATGGTTAAGTTCAAAATCATTAAAAAATGGAAATTAAAAGTTTGTTATTTTGAATGAATCCACGTAGGAAATGTTTCTGGAGAGAAGACGTAAAAAATTGTTAAAATTATAATTATATAATCTATTTAAAATAATTAATATATATAATTATATAGCACTAAATAATGAATTGGAAAGTTAAAGTTAAATGAATAAATTTCAAATCAAATAAATTATAACCAAAGGAAAAATTCTGTATGAAAAGTGTTCAGGCGGACTTGAAAGTTCTCAACTTAGCCAATTATACGGTTACGGAAGTTGTACATATAATAATTTAAAAATCAACATTTTTTTATTTATATAAAATAGTAAAAAAATATGTCTTCTTTAATTTGAGTTTTAAAGCAAAACTATTAAATTTTTGTTTTAAATATCTTCTTAATTATAACATTAGATAATTGATAAAGGTATAATATTATGGAATATCGCCTAATTTATCAAGTCACGATTAGTGTTTACTAAATTGGTTTAGAAAGTTCAGTTCAGTAAGCTTTCCGAGTTTCCCAATTTATTTCTCAACGTTAATTATAAAATAATTTTGATCTCTGAATTTATATAATATAACATGGTATTGTATCAATACACGTATATATAAAGAATTACATTATATTATTACATTGAAATAGTGTTAATATATGTAAGATTAAAATGCTGAATATGAAATGCTGAAAACAAAAAGGAATAAAAAAATATATTTAAGTGACTAAAATACAATATTATTTATTCATAACGATTAATAATTATAAAAAATGTCATTAAAAGATCATTACATTAATGACTACTGTCGATTAACAACATCATGACTTACCTAATATATTAAAATATTTTCTAGGACACCTCAAATTAAGCTGCACAGTATGAAAATAAATAATAATAAAGTATTAATATTTTCCACGACGATTAATATAAACGAAAAGTTTTACGCGATTTTGCGATCCAACGCAAAAAGCTCCAAAGCACGACCTCTCTCGCGAAAGCTCGCGGTCAACTGACTGAATTTCACGACAGTCTGTCCTTACTTTCATGAAATGAACTGATTGTTACCAAAACGGAAATGACGTAACTCACATAAAAACTTGATACAAAAGCGGTTTTACGTATACATACTAAGGTTCATATTATTAGAAAGCAAAAAGTTGTTTTTAAAGTACTCAACTGTTTGTTTGGGAGGGCCGTAGAGGCGGGAATGAGTGTGCTGAAAAAAAAAATAAGCCAACCACGTCTCAGTGAACTGAGGCCCCAGGGGCGGGTTTTGAGAATATCTTTAATTAAAATGGGAACTTTGCTTTTGTATGAATAATGTATCGAAAAATGTAAAAAGCATTCTCAGAAGCTTCAAGTATAGACAGCTCTTCTCGGCTAATTTAATTACGTCGGGTATTCCACGTCGAACAATGTTCGAAACTAGAGATCAGTATGTATGATAGCACGCAACTCGTAAACTTGTGAAAATAGTTGATTGATATTGAACTCATAGTTAGTGAAATATTGTAGAAGTTACATTTCTAAGTAAAACTTACAGTTACAATAAAAAATAACAGAGTAAAATGTTTTTAAAAAATAATTTTATAATTTATCATATTATAATAATGTTTACGTCGTGTGACTGGCAACGCGACAGGTTGTGGGTTCGATACCATTCGAGGAAATGAAATACTTAATGTTTCCTTTTTCTCCTTCATTTGTCTGGTGTAGGTAGGTAGGTAGGTAGGCAAAGTACGTCGTTGAGTTTCATCTCTCAAGCAATGCATCTAGAATTAGGGAGAATGTGGGAAGCAGAGTATCTTAACACTAGTCACTACTCCCCTGCTTCACGCGGGAATGAACCTGAAATAAAAATTGCTATAACTAAATAAAATTCTTTCATTATTTATTTTTTATGTAAAAAAAATGTTTAAATTTAAACGGCAACAGAAGCTAATATTATTCTTAGTATCTAAAATACAAAACGCATTAAACAAAAACAATAGTATAGTATTTACAATATATATAAAACAACATTTTCCTAAGTATAATACCGATGCAACGATTTTGATATAACTTTGCAAGGTCATTTTTGAATTATATTAACTTTCTATAGTAATATAATAATAAATAATGTAGTCAAACGTGAGCAAAGCTTAGGTTTTGAGTTAGTTTAGAGGTAGCGCATGGTAGAAATATGGGATGATGTGTCATCTCACTCCGATATAGGCGTGGCTTGTACTGCGCACGCGTGTCATTATCTTAAGAATAAGATTTGGAAACTAAGAAATATATCATTTCTATCTAGAACATACTACAATTGAATGCAGGAAATTACATGTATTATGTATGTGCAGTATAATAAATAATATACTAAGAGTACATATTAATATTATTTATTGTATAATATATTATTTTAAATTTGTATTAAGGGCCGTTTAAAAAAGGGAAGTTTATTTGAAAAAAATATTATTCGATTTTAGTAAAATGAAATATAACTATACTGATTTTAGGAGTCGTGTATAGTTTGTGCATTAAGCATATTTACATAAATATTTGTGTGTGTGTGTTATTATTTTAAAAAATTAATATAATTGTAAACGAAGATCATTTATTTTATATTATAATTTATTATATTCTATAATTAACGACATTCGTGACATTTATTTTTCAAATATTATTTGAAAAATAAATGTCGCATGAATTAAGCTACATTCTAGTATATTAAAATCATATATAATTGTTTCCATTTTTGTTATTACGAGTATAATGATTATTGCGAAACAATCCTTCTATATCTACTTCCTAACTGCTGAATCTTATCGTAGCCTAGGTGAACAAGCGTGAGACTGTACACGCAACAGATTGTGGGTTCGATTCCCAGACGATTAAACCAATGATTTAATATTTTCATTTCCCCGCTCAGGTAACGAGGCAAAGCGTTTCTGTGTTTCTTGAAATTCCGCCACTCAATACGCAATGCCTCGAGACTTCCTGGGACAGTGAAGTACGGAAATATCTTAAAGGGAATGAAGGGTCTTGAATTTTTTGCATAATCTTATAATAATATAGGAAAACAAAAATCAAATCAAATCAGCTTCACGCTGTATCCCATACACAGCAGGGTAGGAAGAGGGAACCTAGGGTTAAGACACTGCGTTCCCCACTTTCCGCTGAATTCTGTAGGGATTGTGTACTAAGTGGCGGCACTCAATGCCACGCATCTACCTCAATACCAAAACGAGGAAATCGAAATATAGATATAAGTAAATATTTCGTTTCCTCAAGTGGTGATCGAACCCACAACCGTCGCGTTACAGTCACACCCTTGTGTCGCTGCGCCATGACGGCCTCTAAATATAGGAAAATCATTTCTATATTTACAGTAGAACTACACAACAAAATGTCTTCGAAACATTCTTTTCAAGAACCAAGGAACGCTACACAAAAGCTTAAAAAGCTGAATATTTGCAACGAATTCTAAATATATTTCAATGTAAGTGCACGTGCACGTCCACGCATCTCGCATTTCGGTCACGGAGTGCCGCTCTGTTGCACAGCTCGTGCGCTCGACGCGAGGTGGCGCTGTCAATTTGTGCAACACATTTTGGCGCCCAGTGTGGGACCGAGTCTTACTTTGACATTTTGGATCTATGTATGTTAGATACATACAAAGGTATATGTTCTATCTAGTAATAGGATTTTTATTTTTTTGTGATTAGTTAAATTTATTTTTAATTTTATGTTTTTCTTTTTAGCTTATCATTGAAAACTGCACTCAGTTCTCTAATTTTTACGAATTTTTTATACATTCCGTGTTGAGTGGCGGAACTCTACAACACACTTTATTTTGTTAAAAGATCGAGAAAATATTAAATAATTAATATCTTTAAGTAAGAATCGAGCCCAAAACCGCAGCGGTTAACGGTGTCATCACAAACTCATTATTATTATTTGTTTATCAATATTTGAATATTTCTATTATTTTTATGAACATAAGGAATAATTTTAATAAGTATAGTAAGTACAAATATGATACAGGTGAATAAAACATATAAAAATTACATTTTAACAATCACTTAAAAACTCATAGCACAACTGCAGTAAATCTTATTTAAAGTAACCAAAACTACAAGAAAAGTGGAAATTCTCTTACATTTTTCGTAGTAATTTTGAAGCAAGGCTTGGAATATCAAAGGTATATCGTAGTCTCCCCGGGGATCAGCGGTTTTGCAGCGATTAAGGCTTCACCGCGTTTGATGTATTCATCCCGTCTCGGGTTAGCTGTGAAGAGAGATAAAAGTAGCGTTAATACCGACCTGGGATTTGAATAGATATTTAGTGAAATGTATTGATTTTATTTTAAATTATGAGAGTAAATGCTTGAGAATGCTTATATTTAAGTGTTTGGTACCATGTAGTTAGAAATCCTAATAACAAAGATTAAAAAACAGCCTAAATAGCACGGAAGGCAGTGGGAGGATAGTGTCAAAACACTCTTTTCCCCATTTTCGTCTCAATGTATGGAGTAATGCTTGTTGAGTGGCGATAATTTAACTCCCCTCAGTGGGAATCAAGCCCACAAACCGTTTGCAATAACAAGCTGTGCCACTGCGGCACGACGGCCTTGATAATAAGGCTTATAAAACATAATATAATAAAATACTTTTATATATATATATATATATATATGTTCACGAAAATGCAATTTAAAAAGTTTAAGTTCAATATAGCGATGAAAAATTCCGACAAATGGCATAGAGAGAGTAATGTCAGTTGAGATGCATCCGGAGGAGTCGATACGAAGAATTTACAGGAATGCGTTTGATTTAATTCACTCACAACGGGATCAGTCTTCGACGGAGCTTTAAAATGCATTATTAAAAAATAAAAATAAATATATATGATAGCGTACGGGCCCAAACGTGACTGTTAACACGGTTGTGGGTTCAATTTCCACTCAAGGGAATGAAATATTTATCATTTTCATTCTTTCGCTCTGATATCGATGCAAAGTGTGTGGCTTAATTGGTGGTCTAGTATATATTATTCGAAATGTTAAGTCAAGGACGTGGATTTCATATCAGTACACGTAATATTTCGTTTTTTCAAAGTTAATATATATTTTTAACTATAAAACTATGTAAATTAATTACATTAATTGTGTTAAATTTAAAAATTGTATAAATGATTACAGTATATCCAAAAAAAAGGCAAGAGTGAAATGACCACAACAGAAGAAAACATCTACCTATATATAAACATATAATGAATGTATGAAAAGGATAAACAAAAAAATATAAATATATTATATACATAAATAATAAATAATTTCAAAGAATACGTTTCAAAGAAATTGGTATAATTTAGTTGGACGGCGGAGCGAAGTTTTCAACTAATTGAATTGACGAAAGTTTTCTAAAGGTGGTAGCGACGTCGCCCGCGGACGCGGGAACTTTGAAAAATTCCCAGCTAGTTTGTTTCACTGTAACTTAATAAAAACTAAGAAGAACTGAGTTAGGAATCAAGTTGGAGCCGCGTCGCGGTACAATTTAATCAAATAAAGAGCTTATCCTGTCTTGTACTTTACTACGAGTGTGTGTCGTAGTTACAAATAATATTTCGTATATTCTCTGAAAAATACTTTTCTTAATGGAAATTTTGATGTTTCATACCATAAACTTATGTTTTAAATATATTTAAGGAATATTGTGTTGTGTGATTGTATATATAAAACAGTACCAGACTACTTTGGCACAAGCGTACGACTATTAATGCGATTAGTTTTGGGTTCGATGCCCACTCGAAGAAATAAAAGCTTGTTATCAAAGCTCGGTAATAATTCGCAACCCTCAGAGGAAATAGTACCTACAATTGTCGCCATTAAAAACACACGCTGTCATGAGAGCCTCAAAATTATAAGTAATTTAATAGAGCATAGATGGAAATTTATTATTAATAAAAATTCAAAAATTCTTCCAAATACGTGGGAATATATACGTTAAAACTGAAAAGAATATATGAAATAGGTTTTCAAACCTTAAAAAGAGAACAAAGTCAAGTTAACTTCAAAAGCGGAAATTTTCACCAAAATCTTTAAAGCAAATAACAACAAGAAAATGCACCATTAAGTCGTTTGCCTTTTTTGTCTGTCACGATATTTTGAAGAAACAAATTTGAACCTACAACCTATGAAGATAAAGTTATTATTGGATTGGTTTCGATAAATTTCTTTTCTATAATTTGATAAAGTCAGAGTCACCGCATTAGCGGCGTCGTTTAATCCGCTTTACATTTTTAAGTAAACAAGGGGTTTTGCGTTTGCAAACACAAATATTGATTCTTGTTCTTGTTTAGATAATAAAAAATGTAAAAAATATATTAGTAGACCGCCCTTAATGTAAATGTGACGGCTGTGAGTTCAATTCCTATTCGCGGGAATTAATTGAGCATGTCAATTTCAGGCGGGAAGTGGAAAACAAAAAGAGCAAAGTCTTAACTTATATTAAAGTATTACTACACATAATCAGCTTCACGCTGTATCCCGCAAACAGCAGGATAGGTAGAGGGAACCTAAAGTTAAGACACTCCGTTCCCCACTTACTACGCATATATCTATTTATTATCTTTCCAATAAGTTAAGTTCTTGCTTGTATAGAAAAAAAAGCAACAACGCTACCGAGGCGGAGAAATTCCAAATTCAAATCACTTCGTGAGTGGATTGCAAAGCGGGAGGACGTGCCGCGTCAACCATTTATTCCGTTACAACTCCATTCCAAATGCTAAATATATTGACGAAAACGAGATATTATGAGATTTTGCATAATTTCTATTTGAATCGCATGCTGAGTAGCTTTGATTATCATTTAATTATGACAAGGGTATTCCACGCATCACTGAATATGTATGTTTCTTCATACTGGCTGTATATATTACGCTAATATCATTATGTTATTTAATTCTATATATTTATATTGTAAAAAATGTATATTTTTTATCAACGTAGTTTAATATACTTTTAACACATATAATAACTATAGTGAAAAATCACGATTTTTTTTGTTCATGCTTGTGATTAACAAAAACGACATTTCCCGGAGAGTGTGGTAAGTAGAAGTCTACCGGAATCTAGAGTTATATATTTTTGTGGTAGAGTCACTTCGCCAGTTATGGCAACACGCATGGGCAGACTGTAGCTCCACTGGGTAGTGGGTGGCGGTGATCACTTACCATCGGATGACCCGAACGCTAGTTTGCCATTGTCCTCTCCCATAAAAAAAAACTAAGTGTCTTGATACTAGGTTGCCTTAGTCTACCTTGCTGTGTGTGGGCTGTATCCCGCATGACGCTAAAAAAAGAATAAATTTCAACCATATATATTCCCCATTATCCTTCGGTTGCCCCCTTAAAATATAACATAGCGCGTTGCAGTTAGAATGAATGAAACAAAAATAAAAATTTTCAAATACATAAAATCCCCTGCTCTCAGCACGGTCGTTAGAGAAATATTCATGTATAACATAATTTACGTTCAAGATGATGTACAGCACAATTCTTAGCAGATGCACCAACATGTCTTGACCTCCCTCGTTCCTGGCTTCTTGGGAACCTAGAGAGGGAACGGCTATATCTCAGGGGTCTTGTATAAATTGAAACATTATAAATAATGATGCAGTGCCATTTCGGGCAATCCGTCATGCTGTAAACGGTGGCCTCGTTACTGGATGTGGTCACTGTAATGAATGAATGAATGAATGTATGAGATTGATACTGTTAGTTGTACTATTATTTATATATTTTGATATAAGCTATATTTTACGTCTAACTATAAATGTCGATGTACTTCTATAGAAGTTATATAAAAAAATGAACGTAAAATTTGTAAGTAGCCTCTTTAAAGCTGTGCAAGCACTTTGACCACTGAGCCATGCGTGCCAGACCGGCACCAAGCCATACGTGGTATGCCAGATTCTGTGCTTACCCTGCTATGTGACAAAATGCATGAAACGGGCTATTCAATTCAAACTTAAATTGAAAATATTATTTATTTAAATAGAGTGATAAGTACTTTTGAATCGTCAAACGTCGTCACCGGTGGTATATTGCTGTTCAATAAAGCTAGCACCAGCTCAGAAGTCAATCCTGACGAGAAAATAACAACTCTACAGTTTCTCCTTTCAATGTCAATGGTACAATTCAATTATAACATAGACTGGCAATTTTTTTGATATCACTAGGTATTAATTCCATATATTTTTGTCCTGTAAATATTCCTGATCAGTATATTTACTTGTTACTTATGATGTAATATATCTAATGCAAATGTGGTAAAGGCAGAGAGCATTTTAGATAACTTTATTTAAATTTCTTTATTTAAATACTTCTTATTTTATTTTTTATTCATAATATAATGACAATTTATTCTGATCTATATGATAATTTACTCTGAGAACGGGATCAAATTCATTATCAAAGCGTTTACAACGCGGCCACTGCGCCACGATACCCTCAATAAAGCAAATGATTTATTGTCAATTTAAAATTAAAATATAAATTCTATTAATAGAGATTTATTTCCAACCCAGTTGAGAGAGTATTCAATACATTGTTCTACAGAATTGGACACTATTGTCAATATAGTCTACATAAATCACAGTCAAGCCAGACAGGATATCTAATCCTCTTATCTGCTTATATACTGTCTTAACTTGTTAGTTCGTTTCAGTTAACTTGAATTGTTTTATTTTGAATCTATTTTTGTTTTTAAATTGAGGTTCGATTTCCACTTGGGGGAATGAAATATCGCGATCTCTCGAGAGTTCAGCGGAAATTGGGGAACCAAAGTGTCTTAACACTAGGTTCCCAGGTTCCTATAAAAAACAGACTAATATGGCACAGTAAGATTATAAAGTTCCACTACTCATAACAATTTTGTTCCAAGCTTAGGTTTTGTCCGCATATAAGTAATATATAAAAAATCTTAAGACAGTCTCTGTTACGTAGCGAATCTAAACGTCGCACAAGTACATAATTTTTTTAATATAATTTAACATATAATAAAATAATGATAAAATGTTATAAATCTCTATTGTCAATGCCGTATATTTCTAAATTTCATATCCTCCGTCTACGTTAGATCTAGACTAGACGAGCATTTTCAAATCCGCTTAGTTGTTTATCTGCCATTTCAATTTGCTAACTCAATCTTTTATTCCTTTGGCGCATCTAGCTTATATAAATATTTTTATTTTTTATTAGTTAACTAGCTTCTAGACATGCCGTTGCTCATGTTAAATTACTGTAAATAATATTTTTTTAAGTACATTTTTGTACTTATATATTTAACTAAAATATGAATACATTTTTTACATCTACACAAATGCACTTTCAATTAAAATAGTCGGAAAATGAAAAATTTTATCTAATACAATCGATGTTCGATATACGTATGCAGAAAGAAACTTTTTTACAGAAAGTAGTTTTCAGTTTTTACAAATTTTTTTTTACTCTAGGTTCGAATTAGTGCTCTGAATTCTGCACTGCTCTGATTCAAAAAATCATTATGTATATGATAGAGTGAAAAAAAAAAACAAAATTGCTCTCATTGCACTTTTTTTATTAAACAATAAAATTAGAAAAACTGTTTAGTACATTAAGCTTAATCTTTATATATAATAACTTTCATAACTAATAACACAGTAATGTTTGAACTTTGAATCGACTTCTACTTCCGATAGTAATTTGTATTGTTCTGCAAGTCCGATAGTGGTATAGACGAGGTACCTACAAACTTCTGTCACATGTCTCGTGAATTTCTCAGATCCCTGTAGGACATTATATAAGAGATTTTATAATAATGGACAAGATTTAAATAAGAAATAAAAATAAATATAAAAACTAAATTACATAAAAATTTCGATTCCATGAAGATGACGTAAAAAGCTTGTGGATCTCCTGGAGAGCATCAGTGATGAGCTTTCTCTCGCCAGTGATAAAGCGAGAGGCTACTGAAAACATTACGTTTTTTTAAGTCCTATACGAGAAGATTTATTAAAAACTTAATTTACCATATATTTACGTTTGCAAAATTATTTTATTTTCTATAAACTTCAACGACTATATTAATTGTACTTTTTTTTTAAATAAAGTTGTTTGAATTTTTGAAATCAGTTGTATATTTGTAATATATTTATAATTATTTTGCTATTTAAAAAGTGATATGTCTGATGTTCAACTGTAGGATTCAATTTAAAAAATTAATTGATTATTTAAAAAAAATTATGAAAGTTTTTAAACACAAGCTTCAGATTCCCATTCAATCAGTAATTTTAAATGAACATAGACATATATAGAACATTGACAAAGCAAGTCCAGCACGTTTGGGGCCGGGTCTGATGAGCCGACGAACTTCCTATCGCTTTAAGACACTATTGCAAGACCGTCAACTAAGAGTTGGACCTGCCAAATAGATCCATTGTCTGTCTTTGTGTGTACCTCAGTTGGAAACTTCCGTTCTATTCCAGCTGAGACTGCTAAATAATTCATCGATATGTGTGCATATTGGGGTTATAATATGGATTTGTTTATTATTAATGTATTTAAAATTAATGACAAAAAGTTATATTTTTGTATTACTTAAATATAAGTCGCGCTTACTATTCAAAGTGTCGGGTTCAATTCCGCAAGTCAATACGGAAAGTTGGAGTATCAGCACTAGTTAACAAGTGTAATCTAATCTAGTGTTAAAATAACAAAATTGGGGATAACTTCCGCCAAGTCATTCCACAATGGTTCTTCTAATGAAAAGTAAAAACGGGTCGTCTAGTCACTAGGTTTGCTCTGCCTACCCTACTAGTACTGAAGCAGGTTTAAATTTACAATAATGTTTAATTTTTTCATTCTAATATAATTAAATTTAAATTACTCTTTAACTTGATCATTTTCTTACTTCGTTTTATGTGGGCTGCAAGACACGAAAGAACTTTTCCTTTGGCTTGGGAATTTTGTGAATATGAATCAAATTTCGGGATATCTTATATATATATATATATATATATATATATATATATATATATGGATATATTATATATAAATTTTATACTATTAGTAGATATATAATAGATGTGATTAATATATACATATAGCACCTACAATAATTCCAAATACCTAAACTAGCGATCAACAACTGTCGACTAACAACTTAAACAATTAACAACAATACGACAGGTATGATACCGTAGACGAGTTTCAAATGCATAATTAAATTTAATATTCCAACCTCCTTTGAGACAAAGAGGTGCAATTCGGATATGCCGTACTCTAGAAATGTATTTAGCCTGCAAGTACTAGAGGGTGTATGCGTATTTTTCTTATGTAATTTAATTCAAAATATTATTATTTTTTTTCAGTGTGCTATATTCCGCTTAAAGTGGAGTAGACGAACTTCAACGCCGCCACCACAAAGAAAAGAAATCAAATATATTAAATTCAAATTTAAAATATTCTTTATTGAGTAAACTTCAACAAGCACTACCACCGCCTCAGAGGGTAGTTCTGCTGAAAACAACCGGCGAAATTTTATTTTGTAAATATTCCTTAACTGTATAAATGAGGCTGTCACGTCGTGGCGCAGGCAAATATTTAATATGTAGACTGGCCGGAATATGTCAACAGTAGTTTACCAGGTCCGGTCTGCCTACCCGTGTGGGATAAAAAGTGAAAGTAAAAAAAAATGTATATTTGTTATACTCAATTGAATACACAACCATTTACGTTTCATTCTATTAGACTAACACAGAGCCACTGCGCTACGACGGACTCCCATACAAAAAAATATCTTCACGCTGTATCCCGCTCACAGCAGGTTATACAGCAGGGTAGGCAGAGGGCACCTCGTGTTAAGACACTCCATTCCCCACTTTCCGGAAAATTCTGGAGCTATTGCATGTTTAGTAGTGGAACTCAATGCCGCGCTTCGTGTCGACACCAGAGCGAATAAATTTAAATAATTTTATTAAATAAGCGAATGAACAATAATTTAAATAAATATTTCCTTTCCTCGAGTGGGAATCGAACCCACAACCAGTCGATTTTGCAGCACACTTTGTGCACCTGCGCTGCTACCGGTTCACATACAGAAAAAAAGATATTAAAAAAATCATTTATACGTACAAATAATGAATATTTCATATACGCCGCATTAGCACGTTAATACTGATATTATCCGGAATCAGTCATATGGAGCCACCGACCGACGGCGCGTGAGATTTATACAAAATTCGAAATCCAATCGAAACCGCAACGCACGTGTAGATCTGCCCAATGATCATTTCGGTTACGCGATATTAAATTATGCGTCATATTAATTTACAATTGTATTGACTTCTTATAATGTTTGGATACTAATGAAGCTAAAAATAAAAATTAATATTTGAATATATGAATATTTTTTATATAAAAAAGTCAACAGAAAATATATTAACGATGAGATTCATGTATGTTGACACCTCGGTTGACCTTCGAAAAACCAGTATCTAAGATA
>JBAIZZ010000537.1:0-25064 GCA_037355905.1 Heliconius aoede | reverse complement strand
CTGTTTATATTTATTTTTATATGTTGAGGCCGTCGTAGCGTAGGACTACAAGCTTGTTCGATTCCCACTCGAGGAAGTGAAATATTTATTTACATTTATATGTTCATTGCTTCGCTGTGGTGTCGAAGCAAAGAGCGGTAATCTGCTAATAATTACATACGTACATACCTGTACACATAAGGAGTAGATATGATTTTCTACCAATCGTATAGGCGACAGGTGTGCTAGTTATGAGAGTGCAATGCTACGTTTGTGCATCGTAAGCTTGTTAACCTATCGATGAACCAAACTGTTGCCAATAATCTCCTGTTCTAAGAGAATGGGAGTCAGGTGTTTGCGATATGTGGAAAATATATTATATGCTTGTGGACTTTTCTTTCTTTTTTTGTACCGACAGTACCAGGGTGATCCTATTCTAAGCCGGGATTACACGGCTACATATTATTATTAAATTTGATTTGTTTGACTAGTCTTTTAGCGGTACAAAAACTTTTTTTAGAGTCTCAAATTTATGTTTTAGAGAACGTATAAAAATTATGAACATATCGGTACTAAAATCCGCAACTCTATGTGATCTAATCAAAACATATATCGCAGCCATACCTACGTCCCGCAGTGTAGAGTCAAAATTTCGAAAATTGTTAAAATAAATATGATAACTTATGTGTTCCTTTAATATATTCGATAAAATGTAACACTTTGCTCGTTCGAAATAGAGGCAATAAGTAACGATGCTTATATCGAAGAGGGAAATAATAAAAGTGTAAATTTAAAAGATCGAAGTTCACGATGTCCGTATATCCACGACGAGGCGTCGCGACGGCGCGGCGTCCTGTGATGTCACACCCGATACAGCCTTTATTGAGATATCTGGCTTATATGTAAATTGATAATATAAATTATATATTTTTTAGACTGTATTTCCGCCTATTACAAGGTAGGGCAGGCAGCGGAATTAAATCTTAAGAAACTTTGTTTCCAACATTCTGCCCAATTTTCGAGATATTGCGTATTGAGTGGCGAAATCCAACGCTGCATTTTCTTTTGTTACCGGGGTAAGGAAATAAAAAAGAAATCACTTTCCCAAATGGGAATTGAACACACTACAGTCGCAATACAGTTAGCTACGCCGCAGTGACACTACGGTCCTATAAAAATTACAATATATTTAATATATGTAATGTTAATTCCAATATAGTTGTGTATGTATATTGTACAAGTACCTATAGATAGTAAATATTGAGGCTAGTCGTGTCGCCAGTCACACGCGCCACACAAGTGTGAAATGACTACTTGCGGCAGCGTTTCCAGGTCGATACGATTTGGGTACCTTCAAAAAGCGCTTTTGTTCTGTTTTTCAAATATATTTTATTTATAAACATCTTAAATAACATTATCATACAATAAGAGTATGACTAGACTGTTCAGGTTTTTATAGCTGATTATAATTTATAAATACTATTTGAAGTTGTAGAGCCGTCTTCCGCCACCTGCCACATTGTTTTTTTTTTTTTTTTATGGGAGAGGACAAGGCAAACGAGCGTTCGGGTCACCTGATGGTAAGTGATCACCGCCGCCCACGACCCCATGCAACACCAGAGGAGCCACAGGTGCGTTGCCGGCCTTTAAGGTGGAGATGAAGGGCACCGGGGCCCGGCATTACCTAATGCGAAACGCAGTGGCAAGGGCCACTACTTCACGCCGGTTTTAAATTGTATACGGGACTTAGGGATTGTACAGCTCTAGTAATTTTGACGCTCATTTGAAGGTAGCTCGAATTTATGTTACTTTGAATTGTGACTAAAAATAATCGTGATAATAGTTTGAAATATAAGATTTTTGTATTTTAATGGCTGTTGTTGAGATAATTCAGGACTTTGAGCATAGGTACTTACGTTATATTACTATTTCTGCATAATACAGCTTTCCCCTTTTTCCCGTATTTGTATAATTAAAGGTAGGTATGGGGTGTAATCTTTACTAAAACATTCATGTCTATTTTCCGCCAATTTTTTGACACATTGCATGTCCTGTTTCGGAACTCAACACTGTGTGTGTGTGTCTAACAAACCTGCAACTAACGTGGTTACTGTCATATGTTGTCTTAGTGCGCCACAAGTATTTTGGATACATTATGTGGGGTCCAACCCGTGACACATTCTGAAAACAAATTATTATAAAAAAAAATATCCATGAGGTCGCTGGGGATTGTTTACATGATGGCAGTTTTAGAAACAAAGAATTTAACTAACCTTTATTAAAGATTATTTTTTCTTCTAATAAATTTATTATCCCGAGACAAAGTTATTAAAAACTTCGAGCCTGATCACAGATTACACAAATTCAATTTATTTTTAATTTTTATTTCCTTTTACGGACCCAAGGAGAAAACTTTTAATATTCGTATTAAAATTTATACAACAATAAAACTTGTTCCGTCATTTTGCACCAAATTTTTAAAATACTTAAGAGTTGTCCAACTCATTAACATTTCTTCGGTGTTGTACGAAAATCTTGTACACTTTTAAAACTTCGGATTTATCTATCTTCCAATATCCATAATTTCAATCAATTTGTAAATGTAAGCTTATATAGATAGTTTTTTCCAGTAAGTTTTATGATTAAAGCCTACTAAGCTACCTAAAAACTTATAATGCAATTATAGGACAATAAGGAGTATGAGAAAAATCATTTTGCTTCACGCTTTTTCCCAATAAAAGAGTAAACTGACAGGGCATAGTACTAAGACACTTCGTTAGAACATAATAAGAATTTTCTATATGTACATGTATGTTAAATACAGTATATATATACAGCTTCGCGCGAGTAGCAGTGTAGGCAGATGGAGCTTAGTGTTAAGATAGCTCCGCTTCCCACTTTCCATCGAATTCTGAATGTATTGTGTGGTGAGTGGCGGAACTCAAACATAAATAAAACATAAACATCTCTCCAATTGAGATAGTGTCGTCGTTGAAAGACCAAACTCCAGGCGATGATAGTGGTCTTAATGTTTTAATGTTTATTAAATTTATACCTTATTCATTTGTTTTATAATTATATACATATTTCAACAGTTGTATCAATAAATAAAAATTTGACTTAATTTACGACTTTGATAACCGGTTTGATAAACCACTCTAAAGAAATTTACAATAAGATTTAGTAATACAAGACAAACGGATAAGAGCTTTCCACGCACCGTGTTGCGGTAAGAAGCCAAATTAAATTAACATAATGGGACACTAGCGACACCCGCGAGTATATATTTCACAAGCTGTCACCAATGCTTGCACCCCTCGCTGTGATCACTGTTATTATGATAAATAGACACTTGTGAAAAAAATGTTGTTACTTCTGCTACTCTGTTGAGTGTCACAATGCGTTCAGGATGGAGGGGAACGGTGTGTTTTAACACTAGCTTCTCTCTGCTTACTATATAATAATAAGCTCAAACATTTTTTCCAGCTTTTTTGAAAGGTACTTGCGACGTTTGTCTCTTAATATTAATTTAAAGACTGAAAAACTTCCAACGTCAACTGACGTTACCGGACAGAATTTTAAATTTAGGCGCCATTTCTGCAGAAAACTTTCATTCAGGCAGAGTTTGTCCGATGCCATGATAAATGTACCAATTTTCTTTATTCCTTCGATACCGAGATTTCTTCACAAAACTGTATTTAATTTTAATAGTTACCTGACAAAGAAAGCGGCCTAAAATATACTTTACGAAACATATCAAATCCCATATAACATTAAATTAGTCCCACTTTATTTTGATCCAATTTAGCGGCTAATAATTTTTAAATGGAGCGACTGCCATCTGACCTCCAAAACCCCTTTGTGGGGAAAATTCGAGGGGAGAGGAAAATAGAAGGGTAGGATATGTAAAAAGAGGGACCTAAGGAGAGGAGGACGGGAGGGTGAGGAAGGTCACCACACTTACGGACTGAATGAGAATATAACAGTGGCGGCTCGAGGATCTGTGTTCAGGTACCCGTATGCCCACAAATCGGACAGACATTAGTCTGGTTGAATCAGAGCGAAGGTGCCCTGCTTGACCCACGCATAAACTTTAAATATAAACCACAAAGTTTTATAACTACATATAAATACATAATCCATAAGTTTGAAACTTTTGCTCTTTCCTAGAAAAGGGAAGTATTTCCTCGATGCACCATCTGCGAGCATTTTCAGCGTCATAAACACGCGAATATTAGACGAGCCGCAATCGAATACGAGAAAATTGCATCGGTTGCCTTTATATTTGCCCCGAGCAGTTTGAAATGAAAGACAATTTCCCAACAGCATTTCTATTTACTGGAACAAAATATTAACTTGTTTGTTCTAAAGCTTTGACTTCTACTGTTTGTATTTACCTCAAAATACAAAATTTAATCTTAAAAAGCATTGGATAGGTTGGGGTCATAAAGCAGAATTGTTCCTTTAACCCAGCGTGTATCTATTCCGTATATAGCAGAGTAGGCGATCGTTTTGTAAGCGTGATATATTGTAAATAAATTATTAACATTATAGGGCAAGTCCCAATTACCGTTAATTTAAATTAAGATTCTTTTTTTCGTAAAACTTCATTATTGTAAAAAAATATACAAAAGTTTTAGTAAAACGCAGTATTTGGAAAGTTTCCAGTGTATAAATCGTTTCGATCTGGATTACCGTTATTACTTGGCCGGTTGCCGCAGCGATGCCACTCTAACTTGATAAAGACGCGCTGATACGTTTTTATTACATCGCAACTGCAATTAAAAGATTATTTAATCTTTTCTACAATTCTACTACAATTTATTTAAGTTATTATATCTTGAGGCGTCGTGGCGCACAATTCCAAAATCCATTTCATATCTGTTATCACTAAATATAGAGTTTGCACTTTTACATATGCAAATGAATATGATTCTATTTTAGTACGTCATTTCATATTTTGGAACTTTTTCATTGATAGTGCTTACTATTTATTCCAGTAGTTACGTATACGTGTATACGTGTTAGGCGTTATACAACACGCATTATTCGTTTTGTATCTCTCGACGAGTAAGAAAAAATTAAAAGTTGGAATTCTCATTATTACTCAAATACGGATATTCTTAAATAAACACATATTGCTTCCACTTACGATCAACAATACAAACACAAAATGTACCCGCAAAACCAGAGTATTTTCTGTTTCATAACAATTCATTATATGAATGAACTATACAATTCGTTTTCTCTGTGATTATTATTATACATTAGTACCTAACATATACCGACTGAACTTTGGTCTAATATTGAACTTAATAGCTTCCTAACTAGTATTAGCTGACGCCATTCCTACCGACGGTATGTGACCGGGACTTCCAATATTCCACTAGTCTATTCAGTCCACAGACCACATCTTTAGCATGCTTTGCTGAATTGCATAAATTCTTATATTCATATCTTATAGATTTTTAAAATTCTTATATTCTTATGAATGGAATATCAACAATCAGATATGAGAAAAATAACTTTATCAATAATATTAATTTATCTTATGATATTTCTATTCGCGTCGAGGCCGTCGTGACACAATGGGCCACGTTGTGCCGAGTGGGATTGTGGTTAATATCCCCACTCGGTGAAATGAATTATTATTTTTGTTCGCATATCAATTGTTATTGTAATACATGCAAAACATACAATACTCTAAACAGTTAGCTTAAAAGGATTTTACTGCAAATTAGTAAATAGTAAGCAAAATGTAATTAGTTCAAGTTTCGAATTATCTTATTAAAATTGCAACTATTGAGTTTATCGACAGCCTTTCTCAGTAAAACTGCTTTCTGGTGCTAGCTTTTCTGTTGACTGATAATACTGACCTTTTATTATTAATTGACTATTGTTAACATAAAATAATGATACCATTTTAAAGTTACTAATGCATACATTTAAAGTTGTGTAAAAAATCTCAATGAAAAAATATATTGTTATATGTTACTCTGTCCAAATATTTAAAAGATAAAACGATGTGGTATCAAAATCATTTGAGTTTCATACAGTAAACTTTTATATTTAAAAGAGCAACTGTTGATTTTCTTTCTGGCTCTTCTTAGCAGAAATGTCTCTCGAGCCGGTGATAGCATCATGTTCATGCGAAGGATTCACAAATGCGTGCAAAACTGAATAAAGTTTCTATATGTAGGTCCACATATCACTATTTCCTTCACTAAGTAAATGTTATTTTAATATAATAAAATTGACTAAAGGCAATCAGTAAGTGGAAAAAAGCTATATCGACTTTATACGGTAAAGTAAACAAAGTAACGTCACGTTCAGTAATGGAGTTTCTGAGGTACAAAGCTTGGCTTGCTATACATAGAAATGTGTAGCAGTTGCTCTAGCTAGTAGTAGTTTGATCACGTTGATCGATTGTTATAAAGTTATTTATATGTTATGGAAGCAATAGTACAAGTGAAGGTGATTTCTGATATATTGATGAGCAGTTTAGATTTTACTATTAGTTTAGAAGTTATGTGTACGCCGTTGTGGCGTAGTGGGCACGGTCACAAGGGAGCGACTGTAAATACGACGGTTGTTGGGTCGAGTCCTACTCAGGGGAATGAAAAAATTATAATTGTCACTTCTTCACTCTGTTTCGTCACTCAACATGCAATGCTTGCAGAATTCAGCGGAAAGTGGGCAACTCTGATCCCACTAAGATGAAGTGTCTTTTTAACACTAGCTGTTATTTGCGGGACACATCCTGAAGCTAGAAAAAACAATTCTCCAATAGATACTTACTTTAAAATATCAATAGCGTACCAATAATCTAATCAACAAATACTTGTGTGTAAATAAAAGCTTGATCTATTTCTGGCAGAGATCGAAGCTACGATCTTCCGACATGATTAACAGGATCATTAATTAGTACGATATTCAGTTAATACAATGAGAAACTTTAATGCACAATAGTCTATTCACTTTCCTGACAATACATACACGTGTGCAGACAGATGCATTTACAGATTAAGCTGTATATAATGTATGTATGTAGACTTAAGTATATAAGAAATATCTTAAAATTCTCTGTCTGCAACGAACGCCGCGAATAAAATTTGTGCAGTTTACTGAAAATTTTAGATTGAAAGATGAGGTTCGCTCTGGACGCCCTGACAAATAAAAAAAGTGCTATCTTTGAGAAAGTGGAGCAAGATCGACATATTAGTAGCTGCGACATTGCTGAAGAACGAGATGATCATTAAACAGTTTTACGTCATTTACGAAAGTCTCTGCACAAGAAAAAGTTTGATATTTGGGTACCACTGAGAGAATCTCACTGAGAGAAACCTAATGCAACGTGTTTCCATTTGCGATTCTTTGTTGAAGCATAACAATCCCGAACCACTTGTAAAACTTATTTTCTTCATCGATCAATATGGCACATCCATATTATATATAATTAAAAAATATATACCTGAAAAGAATAATTTCTTTTGTATGAAAAATACAAAAATGCTTTAGCCCAGACCGTTTATTTGTAGGTATTATCTATGTTAATGTACATCTAAGATGCAACTAACACACGTTGAGTAGTCGATTATCGTTCAAAGTGTTTAGAACGACAATTACCAAAGTATCAAGCTATGTCACTTGGAAGTTGTTCCGAGTCCTACACGAGTTTGGAAAACGGCCAATCTCTACTTAGTCGTTTGTTGTAGTTTCCTTGCTATGCACGTATGTCACTGTCAAAGTCGGCTTTGGAAAGCCGCTCAACTTGAACATTGGTTGATTGCTTGTGTCTAGCTCTCGTAATTTGAAATGTCAGAAATGATTTTATTGGTTCATTAAACAATTAAGTTTACCAATATTGGAATGTTCTACAAATTTGTTCATCAATATTGTTTTCAATCATCTTTTCGCTTGAAGATAAATTCTGCCTAAAATATCCTTAGGCTATACGTAAGTTGTTACAAAGTTGCTCTACTTTCTTTTTATCTAACATAGGCTTTACGCCTGCTTTATGCAGTGTACCAAATCCTAAATTCAATTTACTAGCTTTTCTAGTCAAACTTGGCTTACATCGGGGTGGCTAAGCAACGACAGTCTCCACCCGGATTGAAAAACACAATATCCCTTAAATACACGAATATGTAGTAATATATAATATGTGCCGTAAAGTATTTTTATAGAAGCGTTCTTTGTTTTTTTTCAAGTGTTAATAAATTTTCAGTATGTGTTTTAGCGTTTACGTTTTTTATTCCTTACAGCACAAGTAGATATGATGTAGCTACGTAATATCTGTGTTTATTTAAATTATAATAATTTTATTTTATTCGTGATTGACTTCCATGTCAAACAATTTTAATCGTGTAAATAAACATTGTTTTTAACAATGTTTAATGTCTAGAACAGGAAACAGATTAGGATTAATAAAATACCATTTAAATTTTATGTAAAGCAATGTTATAAAAACACAATTAGTATATTTTACAAATCGAAATCTTTTTCTTCCCAAACAAAAATTGCGTTGTAAAACTCGGCAGATCAAACGCACTGCATAGAGAATACGAGTGAATGAACGATTGTGGTACTCGTAGATCAATGTGCGCTTGCATGCTTTGATTCCAGTTTTTAAAAACGAACAAAAATTTGGACGTTCGGACTTTTTATACAAATATTTTGCATATGTGGCTGAATTAGTACTGAAAAGGAAGTTATACTTTTTTACTCTCAAAGGGTCTAACCGGACGAGCATGGGAAAACTGGACCTGCTTCTACTAAATTATTTTTATTGTTAACTTAAAATTATAAAAACCATCATCGTGCAGGCGTATAACAAACTTGTATAGAGAAATCTGTCATCATATATGTACATGGTTATCTCATAGCATACAGTAAAAAAAATGTGTTAGACAGTTAACAGTGTTTTTAAGATGAAATTTCTTATCTGTTTACTAATTATATCTAATATGATATGTTACGTTAGGTATTACAGTCAAACCCTGTCTCACTGCGACACGATGGGCTCAAATATATGTTATATACATACACAGTAATATAATACGTACGAGATGAATAACAGTTAAAAACGGGAGAGAACCGCTCATTATTCAGATTCAGAATCTATTTGGTATCCTTCGACATCCATCAAACAGTAGTTGAAGGGTCTGTACATGGCCCAAGAATACCCGCAACGCGGACTATACGCTTTGTTTTGATACGATTTCCAAGTTTAATGTGTGGTTGAAACGAAATTCAGCCTCACGACGAATAGGTAAAAATTGCTCCGAGTGAAAGCTAAAAGCGTTGTGGTGTTAGCTCTTAAAATATTTGTATACAAGCGAACAAATGTCGTAAACTTGAATTACGGCTGCAAAGTATATGCGTTTAAATGTTTATTTTAGTTTGTCTTATTACGAGGGGAGGATAGTGATCACGTTCTTAGGTCTAAGATGAAGGTACTTGTCTTTATATGAACAAATCCCCTTGTCTAGTAAAAAATTAAGCCATAGTTTCCAAATAATTATGTAAGAATTAAAATAATGATGTATGAATTGTTTTTACGCTCTGAAATAATATTTATGTTTAAAGTAAGCATTTGTTCATTACTTAAAGAATATGTGACATTAGTATAATATGATCTACTCAAGTATTCAATAATAAAAAATATTTAAAAAATAAAAAAAAATTGCACTAAACTTGATTTATTTTGAAAAAATGCGATTGTGTAAGATTTTCCTTAATATTCCTATTAATATTTTCCTTTATAAGGATGATTCATTTCCTTAAAAACAGTCATTCGAAGTAACACGAAATCAAAACGTTATTACTGCAAGGAAGGAAGTAAATATAAGCGGATATCTCAGTATTGTGTATTATTCTGTTGTGGTTTGCCGAATTGCCACCGGAGCTCTCGCTTCATTGAAGCGCTTCAGATTATGCCAGTTATGCTGACGCTATATAAATATTTTCCTATATTGATTTCTGATTAGTTTAATAGATTGAAATTATCAATTTGATTGAAATTACAAATTATCAAGGCCTTAACCTTTACCTTTGAAATGAAATAACTAAGAGTTGTAACTCGTATAGCACATGCCACATTATAAGTGCCAGAAGAATTTGTGACCGCAAGTACAGAGGGTTAAATCAAAAAGATTAATGGAATTCAATATAACTTTGCGGTCAACTAAAAAAAAATTTTGTTTTTATAATATTAATAATTAATATAAATAATACTACTTTTTATTTATATTAATTTATTATTTATATAACATTTATGCATTTTATCTAGTCTACGTGAATAGAGATAATTTTCTTTTATTCTATATAATAACACAGTTGTCTGTCATAGTTATTCCATTAAATATCAGACTAATAGGAAGTTATTTCTAAACGATGTATATGTTATTGTAAGAAAATATTGACAAAGGCGAGCATTTCATTAGCTGTGAGACGACATCGTAATGCCGAATAATGGTGACCCTTATCAACGCCGAGCGACCTGAATGGCCCTAGGTTACACTAAGTGCCTGATAATATTCAAAGCTCGACCACAAAATTAGGATAACATTTTATGTTATTACTCGTAGATATGTTGATTAATGTTTTATATGAAACTCTAGAACAGGACTAATCGTGTATATTTAGTATTATATATACATTTTTGTCAGACGCGACGTTTGAAACACATGACATTCAAATGTTCGAAATATCGGGTTTCCAAAATAGTACTAAATATGGACATGTAATAATCGCGCAGTACACATATTTTATCATGTTGATTATAGGTTAAGAAGTTACTTGCCTTGTAGCTTCTCAGTTTGATCTGACTATATATCCGACTGTATATGGATAGCATCTGACTATATATGGATGTGGGTTTGATTCTCACTTGGGGAATGAACTGTTTTCATTTATTCGCTCTGAGACAAAGCGCTGCGTTCCACCACACAACATTAATAATAGTAATAATAGGTATTCATTGCTTATGTTTATATATTTTGCATATAGAATATCAATCGATTAATTTGTATATTTTAGAACAGTTAACAACGGCTGTCTTATAAAAACTTCATAAGCATTATGAAGAAAAGATATGTGCAAAGATTTATTACACCTGTCAAATCGTGTAGGAAGAAATGCTTTCAAACATAAGTCGTGTGGCTTTAGAAATACAATAGATTGAAAAGACGTCATTTCCTCGCTGTGAACGCTGGAACATGTAGTGGCATTATTGATGACCAGAAGTAGTCTCCGCCAAATGTGGCGCCATCTCCACTGCTCACCTGTTCTAGTCATGTATAACATTGTGCCTTGTAGAAACGAATATTGATGAAATTTATATTAATTTGTCACGATTTAATCGTTTCGTTTGTATATTTTTTATCTTTATCGTTTTCCCCATTAGGTAGGTAGAGAAAGCTAGTCTTTCGTCTACTCATTCTTTGTTTTATTCTTATATACTAGTAAAATCTAAAAATATAAAATACAATATCTTTATAAATAGTCCCAGGATCACACAGTTCTTGTATTTTAAAATATATAAATATTTAAAAACGTGGCAGAAAATGGCGTATATTAATTTGTCGATGCTTGTTTTCAAAATGGACGATATTTTGAAAAAAAAAAATGACGTTTTTCTGATACAAGAGGATGCATTTTTACCAGAGAAATGGAATGATCCTTGCATCTCCATTGAAATTGCGATGCAAATTGATGAAAATATGGAAAAGACTAAACAAAGGATGCTATACAGATATGCACTTGAAAGTGCATTCCATTATTCCCGGATAAAATATTTGCTATTGTGAACAGACGCCATCGGCTCATAAGTCACAATGCTCTTTGTCTGCTTATTTCGTTCGACTACTGAAGGCGTCTCTCGCATTGCATGCATTATTGAGTGTCTCTAAGATTTTCGAAAACCATTGCTTAAAGACCTTTTGTTATTTCCTAGTTATATAATATTATGGCAACATTATTTAATCATTCTAAGAGACAATTTTTGTTTTTGTTGTACTAAAATGAAAGAATATTTCTAATATTTCTGCAGTAATTATAGTTATTTATTCTATTCTATTTTAAGGGAACCGAAATAATTGAAAACACTATTATAATTGGTACTGTTTAGGTCTGCAATGCCTTTCAATACATATAAAAAAATTGGGAAACACCGGTTAAAGGACTTTGCTTGTTTACGTTGACATACAGAGAAATGAATGAGGATTATCATATAGAGAGTATGAGTTACTTTGTATGCACAATGTAGTGCATAGTATCGTTATATTTCGGGCGTTAGGTCGTCTGTTATTTCGCCGCCGGCGTCGCCACATCAATATTACATGTGTCACCCGCAAACGGCCCGTTGTCCCAGAAATATTGCTATCAATTTAGTTTTAAATGTATGCTATTGCTTCTGTCGAACACAAACAGATATACATTTTTATAGCTTCACGCTGTATCCCGCAAATAGCAGGAGAGGCACAGATAACCTTTCTCGACTTTTAGCATGAATTTGAGACATTCATTATAGTGGTAGATTTTCCACATTACCGTTGCGTAGGTGAGTGTCTCGCGGTACACTTTTATGAAAACGACACTTGACAGAATATCTGTTAGGTAAAGCTCGGCGTTAAGTACCGCCATCTAACGGGGATAGTTTTGAAAATGAGAAAACGAAGAACGGAGTATTATAAATAATAATAGGTTCTCTGCGTACTTCGCTATGCAAGAAATGTTTAAGAAAAAAAAATGGAAAATGAAATGAAAAAATTCTATTAATACCTCTAGGCTGTAAAAAATTAAACACTTTCAGTAGGCACCTACTTGACAAGTTATAAGAAATTGCTCGAGAATTATTCACATCTTCTTAATAAATAGAGCTGTTTTATAGCTGACAGTAAAATGTATAGAAATATATAAGGTTAGATGCGATGTAATTTGTCTTCCTAAGGCGGATTGCCGGACTTGCGGACTAGCTTGCTTAAATGTTACTGAGGGAGTTGTGAAGTGGCCACTGTACTTCAGACTTGCCAGCGGATTTAAAATTTAGTACTCTAATGAACGAATGCACTTTGTGCTAATTACACCATCATTAAAATACTTTTTGTTTTGAGTTTCTTGCGTTTTATAATTTTCGTATAATAATTACGAGACGCAAAAGCTGATATAAATTTTAAAAAGCTTTTTAAATGATTTGTTTTAAAATGATTTTGGGTTATTCACTTAATCATTTTCGACTTTCGAATCTTTAATGTATAGACAAGCAATACTTTTAATTACAACTAAAATTATACCGATTATCTTCAAATAGAAATACACACAAAACGCAAGGCCTAAAAATAAAAATAAAATCCAGAAAGTGGGAAACGCAGTGTCTTAACACAAGGTTCCCTCTGCCTACCCTGATGTGTGCGGGATACAGCGTGAAGCTGAGAAATACACTAAATTAATTTAGCAGTCCATTAATTTATCCAAGTAACCCCTTTTACTGTCTTGAAATTTAATTTACAACAAACAATTGTTCCAGAGTTGTATTTCTTCTTCCTATAAAGCTTTTCTGTTACTGAGTTAATATTTAAACTGATGATACCCTACAGCTCTTCACTTAAAATAATCTAATTTTATGGCTTAACTATACAACTTTGTTATTATGTTTTTCTCTTCCTTTCAATAATCTGGACGCTATTTATTAGTTTATCATATTATTTTATGAAATATACAAAATGTTGATTGTTTTGTAGGGAAAGTTTAGGCCTATAGAATGTTACTACAATATAAAAGGTTTATTTTGGGATATTAAAATTGTAAAGAGTATTTTTTAAATGGAAAGAACTATTATCAAACAAGATAAAACTGCATCGTGAAATCGTACAAGTATTAAACAAAATATTAGCAAAATTTCCTTGTGTTAAATTGCAGGAACTACTCTAGTTTAAATAACACAACGTCAATGCTTCTTTGAAATCCCATTAAAGCTACCAGTTTAATTTTTATCCGTCTTGACTCCGCCTCCATTCAACGCGGCTCGAATTTTGAATCAACTGCTTAATTTTTTTTACCTTTTGAACGTCTTTGTCCCTTAAAACGTCCTGGTGGTTTGTTGAAAACTACCAAACCGCGTCTTTTGTTTAGTGTTTACTTCAAATTTTTTTTTATATAAAAAAATTAATTCTATACTTACTATAATGAAATCAATACTTTATTTACTGTAAAGAACCATGATTGATGCTATCGTGGCACGTTTTCTTTCGTGTAATAATTTCTATTACAAAAATATTGTAAACGTAACTTTTCTAAACGCAACAGATTTGTTCACATATTCTATCATACAATATGTGATATTCCATTAAATACCTAAAATGTGCAGGGTAAAGTGGTTTATTGCCAAGGTACATAAAAATAGCTACTAAGCCCTATTTTTATGTTTATAATCTTAAGTATTTTTTTGTTCTCACCCATGGAACGCAAGGGCGTGGTTTAGTTGGAAGTTGTGATGTCAGACTTTACCGTGAAAGCTCCTCGTGATGTATGGCACCTTGGTAATCGAGCTGTTACTAACCGTTGTTCGTTTCCCACGGTTCTTCTTTTTCTTGAAGCCAAGTAAGGGCGAGCTTAGTGTTTCATAGGAGCTTTTTAAATTTTAAGTTTTTGGATTATTGTGTTTTGGATTTTTGTGTGCTTACATTACTTATATAATACTGTACATATTTATATTTTACTTTTACATAAATTATGACAAACAAAAGGAGTCAATGATTAAGTGTATTTGCTTGTGTTAATAGCACTGAAATAACGAAGTTGGTTACCTGGAAACAATTACTAGCCTAAAATTATATAGATTTTACTCATTTAGTTTTTTTTATTGTTTGCAATTATAATTTGAAAAGTTTTTTAAACTAAGAGGGGAGCCTAGTTGAAAGACACTCCGCTATCACCATTCCGCCCAATTTCCGGCACTCTAAGTGTGAGTACGCAACTCAACTCAAACCCTCCGCCTGCCCTATATATCCCGAATGATAATATTTTATTGTTATTTTCGTCATAAAATTTTTGGCATTTCTTTAAAAATATTTCGGTTTTTAATTTGTTCTCAACTTCAATAAGTAATTTTTATAACATAATAGATATGTTAATTTTCAATACACTTTAGTTCATCCTAATATTTACTAAAGATCAAATTAATGATAGAGCACGCCTCGAGAGATCGCATTAGAGATGACAGCCTCCTCATTATCTCCAAACAAGTTATCTTAACTGAAACGGTGTATAATTATTTTAATTGACAGCTAACCCTCCCGCTTAGCTGGCGAAAGTCGCGAACTCAGCACTATAAACGTGAACGTCTAAATTCTGAACCGGTTGTGGAATTGTCAGAAAGTGGAAATAATGCTGGAAAAGTGTGATGGGTGGGTTTTGGTCGTAATTTCAATGATTCTAATCTTTCGCTTGATTTAGTTATAATGTCAAAATTAATATAATAACGTGGTCAATGAATATATTATTCATAGATTTTTTTCAATATAAATAAGAATTTCTGCATTCACGTTTTCTATTAGTTATAATAAACTAAATAGACCAAATTAAATTGGCCAAATATAACGTATGTTAGATATTGCGAGAGTTAACGATAGCTAGAGATTATTATATATTATTTCATTATGTATGAATGTAAAATTTTATTCCTTGTTTTTTTATCACATGTAGATACACTATTCTCCTTCTGAATTGTAAATTGAAATTGTCACCTTTTTTCATCAACCGTAATCAACTGTTTAAGAAATGATTCGGAATTGTTATGTATTTCAACAAATAATCGCAAATGGAAGTGAAGTGGGGAACGGAGTGTCTTAACACCGAGGTTCCCTCTGCCTACCCTGCTGTGTGAATGAAATAAAATATTCTTTTTATACATATCGGCGCTACATAGGTATAAGTTGACTACAGGGGCTACACTCGAGTCGTAACTATTTAACGATGTCAACTTTTATACACGTAAAACGTTTCCCGGGGGAGCGCACCGAACGATAGATAGTGGCGGTAAATTGGCGTAAATTGCAACAAAGTGGTTGGGACGTGCCGCCTCTCGGACTAATTCTCCGGGCGCGTTTTAACGCCACTATGGGAACCGTCGGCCTCTTACAATTGACTCTTTTGTATTCGTTTGTGATGGTTGTTCTTTATTGGTAATACTGGCTTCTTGAAGACATGTTGTATAGACATACGAGTGATGATACGTGTGTGTATGTATATATTTTACCTGCAGCTTCGCCTTCGTGGTCAAATGGAAATGACTAAATTATATTGAAGCGTAACGTAATAGTTCCTGAGGTTAACGCGTTCAATAAAACTATACTTAGGTATAAAGATTTTTTTCAAATTTTTTAGCTTCACATAGCTGTATAGCTGTATCTCGCACACAGCAAGGCAGACAAGGGGAATCTGGGCATTCCTTATTTAGTCACCTCCGTTCTCCACTTTCCGCGAATTTTTAAAGGTAGTCTCCGCGTGGCTCCGCGTTTAGTCTCGTTACAAGAGCGTGGAAATGAAATATTAAATATTTTACTCCCTCAAGTAGAAATCGAACCCATAAACGTCGAGTTTACAGCTGCTAGTGCTTGTTCCGCGAGTGTTTTGACACTATGTTTTTAAAGATTTCAATATATTTTAGGTATTTTATGCTTAGTCTCTTTATTTTATTGTTATAACATATATTGTATCTATCTTTCATAATATTTTTTAACAATTTGTTTCAAAAGTATCATAAAAGTAAAATAAATTTGCTAAAGTTAAGAAATGATAATACACTATTCACACATCTAATTTATGAATCTTGATAAATGTATCTAACTCTTATTCATTGCCAGAAACATTTGTCAGAAATCTCCCCATTTAACCAAGTGGGTACCTAAAGAGGTACCCACTTGGTTAGAACAGTCTACCGTTAATAATAAAGGGTTCATAATATCTGTCAAGCGCCGGCACCCTTAGGGATTAAATCTCGCCCACTACGTGCCTCGTCTCTCCTATGATTAGGGTCTCTATCCTTGCTATTTTTATACTAGATGTAGCAGATAGGCAGTGGGAACCTAGTGTTAAGACATTCCATTCCTCACTCTATTTTCGCCAAACTGTTGAGCGGCGAAACTTACCGCTACGCTTTACCTATACGCTATATATATATATGAATTATATATTTAATACAAATTTATTTATATACTACCATCTCTGTAAATCAGCACTATTAGCACACCCACAAATGAAAAGCGACAGTGTGACAAAAAAATAATTAAACAGTTTTCCGCTTAATTTTGACGCAATTTAATTACGGAACCGGAAAGCGCTTTGAAATGATTACAGTATTTTTAAATTTCGCATTTACAAATTCTATCCGGTTGGAAAGGAGTGGAAAATCGTTTAATTACGGATCCCCGGAGAAACGCCGGATATCCTTCGGTAGCCTTTTTTTTTCTCGTAAACAAGAATTTTCTGGCTACATCAAGCATCAAGCAAAGATTTTTTTTGAAACATTTCTAAGGGATGGGTGAATTTGTAGGTAGGTAGGTACATACTTAATTGTTATTATGAAGAATGATTTTGGATTATATGTCTAATGATTTGCTTTATAGAAAATGTTATTTTTCATTTTATTTGGATGTCTACGTTGTAAAGATGCCTCTGGTCATAGATTCGATTCTGATATGACAAATAATTGTGTATTTTCAAACGAACTCTGTATACCCAGCTTGTATACAAAACAGGTGAAAGGTAACCTATTTATAAATAGTTTTCCCCCACATACTACAACGATTCTTGACTTGTTTTTTATATTGAAATTAAATTTTTTTGCAAAATAATATTGAAGTTACATCAGTATTAAACCTCTCGGTAACAAAAAAATGTAAAGGTCTAAAGTCAAGTGGCGGTGGTAGCGTCGGTTATCTTTTAAAACATCTGTGTCGTGAATAAAAAGTTAGGGTGCTTCAAGAAAGTAAGAGAAAGAAGGCCACAAGTCTTGAGAAAGTTATTATAATATATAACGACATACTTTGTTCCTTAATCTTTGCCGGTTTTATTTAGTTAATCAGTGTGTATATATAATAATGAAAGAATAAGTTATGCATAAGTAGCTCTTATCACAAGGATATGGACACAACACACATTATCCATTTTAATACATTCTAAGTGTAATTATAGCTGCAGGAACAGCGGATAGGAATCAGTTGATATTATTATGTAGATGTGATATACACATAAACGTAACATTTATTAGAAGAATTTAAATAAATATTTAAAATGACTCAGTATGGTTGCTGGTTTTAGTTTAATGGGGTATATAATCTATATATTTACAGTTCCACCAAAATAAATATTTATTTTATTATTGTGTATATACACAATTAATATTAATTACACTTTTAAATGCGGCAGTATTATTGCGGGTAGTTTCAAATAAACCCTTATAGTGGCTATTACACGTAATGAGACCCAATTAGTATAATCTCTCAGCGAATATAGTGCTTTTGTTTTTCATTTTGAACGTTTAATGTGTGGCGTGAGATTGAATTTTAATTGAATTATAGTATATATGTGACTTCTGAAAGATAAACGATAATGTCACTGAATTTATTATTATATTTTGATCTATGATTCCCGCGGTAGGTACGAAATAAAATTAGTGAATTCATAATATTTAGCATAACCTACTTAAAGAATACTGGCACTTAATGCCTTATGGCAATGCCTACTTAATTTTAAGCTGATAAAATGCCACCTGCAAAAATATAGATCAAACATTGTCTCCCCATATGTAGTTGGGAGTTCGGAGGCGTCAATTATTTAATTATTCAAACAAACCTTTGAAGATCGTTGTTACGAAAAGGAAATTTTCAAAGATCAAACAAGAACTTTCAGCCGTGTGGTCCCGGCTTAGAATAGGATCACCCTGGTACTGTCGGTGTCGTAAGAGGCGACTAAAGTACGTGTGGTAGAGTCACGTCGCCAGCAATGGCAACACGCATGGGCAGACTCGACCGGATTTAATACCACCCCCGGCATCTTAAACCGGCGTGAAGTAGTGGCCCTTGCCACTGCGTTTCGCATTAGGTAATGCCGGGCCCCGGTGCCCTTCATCTCCACCTTAAAGGCTGGCAACGCACCTGTGGCTCCTCTGGTGTTGCATGGGGTCGTGGGCGGCGGTGATCACTTACCATCAGGTGAACCGAACGCTCGTTTGCCTTGCCTCTCCCATAAAAAAAAAAAAAAAAAAGAACAAATGTGGATGAATGTGGGCTCGAGGGGAGCTTTTAGAGCGACTCACAAACACGACTCGTGAATAACACTAAATAGATTCAACATGAGAGCACTGTAACGCACTTTATTCTCATTTACTATCTATCTATTATATAAAAATTACGTGTCACATTGTTTGTCCTCGATCTATTCCTAAACTACTGAACCGATTTTAATCAAATTAGCACACTGTGTGCAGTTTGATCCAACTTGAAAGATAGGATGGCGAATCTCTCAATTTATAATTACAATATTATTATTTGTTTTATTTTACAAATTATTCTCAGATAATTCGACAGATGGCCCTAAGTTAAGAGAACAAAAGTTTCATATCACCATCAATGCCAAGTCGTTTTCCGCGCTGTCTGTCCTTATGTATGCTTAGATCTTTAAAACTTCGCAACGGATTTTGTAGCGGTTTTTTACCGAGATAAATTGATTCCAGAGTAAAGTTAATATGTATAATAATATAAGAGCATTGTTGTTACTTTTGAGATGTTTAATGTGATGTCGTAAATAATAATTATTTTTCTGTTTACATTGCAAACGCAAGTTGAAGAATTACAAGATTTGGCTTCGCGATAAATTATAGTATTTTTTTTCAAACATTCAATTGAACATCTTACGGGAAATACGGAAATGTAACTTTAGTATTTAATAATTTTCACAAAAGAAATTTTAATGGCTTTGCAAACATTATTATATATTAAAACACGAACGTAGTTAAGTGTGTCAAGTAAATAATTCGGTGGTTTATGTATTTGTTATACAATACCACACTAGTATTTGTACATATTTCTTTTGCGATATCTAACCTATAATACATTATATTCATATTTTTGATAAATCTTCCTGCAAGAAGATTTTATGATACGCCACTATTTTCTTTGTTATTTATTTATAGACTGTTTTTATATGTCTAATATGAAAATATTAGATATGAGACATATAGAGAAATTGCAACATACAAATTTAAGCAGTGAGCATTACTGTACTTTTATATATAGCCATGGGTAATACTTAACCTAGTACTTAGTATTAAATATAGGTATATAATATCTATTTAATTCTATTATCTTTATTATAATTCGTCTGCATCAATATTTAGAGGCACTGCGCTTTTATACGAAAGTTCCGCCTCTACTAGGACTCTATTATTTTCTCAATAATAATTTCCGGCCTCGGCGCTGTTCACGAATTTCCCTCGGCGCTCGTGTGGCCGAAATAAATGAGACTAAAATTAATAGGTCGCGTCTTTGCACTTTAGATTAATTTGTTCCGACCGACCCGGTTTCAACTTCAGGGGTAGTTTGCCTAGAAGTCTTTAAGATTAAGTCTCCTGCGAATGGACAAGTAGTTTTAAAGTTTTGGCAATTGTTTTAGCAACTTTTCGTAATATATGTTATTTATTGTTAATTAATATATTTATGTTTATATATATATATATGATTTCCGATCGGTTCTATCCTTAATGTATCATTAAATGTTATATCAGATTTTTTTAGATTCACGCTGAATTCTGGAGGCATTACGTGATGATTGTCGAAACACAACGCCGCGCTCTGCCTAAAAAATTAAATATTTAATTTCGAAATCGAACCCTTATGCGCTTGCATAGCGCAACTGGCTCTATTAAAAGCACTTTTTTAAAATTCATAGACTATAGTTTAACTACACTTGAGTGTGAGAATAAATTTGTATAAATTGAATACGCTCAACGTCAGCAGTAAAAGTTAGTTGATATTGTTTGATCCTCATTCGCGCATAAGTTTTTAACTATTATAAACTTAAGCATTCTTTAATGAGTTGTTTGTTAGTTGATACTCGCGCAGTTTAAGTTTCAAATAACTTTACGGTTAAGTGATTTAATTATGAAAATGTACCTGTTTATGTGAAAGATAATACTTAATTGATTTCTTTATTGTTATATAGATAAATTACGACGTTGAGCTATGCCACTGTATGTGGTGTACCACCACTGGGTGGTATGCAAAGAGAAACCTTATGAAAAAAAAATAGTTTTATATTTTGGCTTAGATATGGACGATAAACATCTGACCATAAACACGATGTTTGTGGGTTCGACTTCATTGCGGGGAATTAATTATTCAAATTTTCCTGCCTTAGATAAACAAAGCGCTGTGTTGAGTTGCGGGAAAAGCGCTAGACTAAAAGAAGCATTAACTAACATACCACTAAGAACAACAGCGCATCTGATAGTTTTAAAGATTTCAAATTTACAATATTATCGGAAAGCATGCAAAATAGATATAAAAATGAAATGAAATCTCGAAACGTAATATTTGAGATGATAAGAATTCACATATCACACGTACCTAACTTCACAGCGAGTGACGACTTTCAGTACATCGCGAAATGTGGCAATATCTTGCATTAGTCGCGCTCTTCCCCTTTGACCTTGTATGTTTGATACATTGTGGCTTCGTTTGCTATATGAAATGTAATGTAAAGACAAACTGCCGATTGATAAATTGAGTTTTCGTTTTGTCTCGTTAAGTACATTTTGTATGTTTTTGTAAGTAGTAATAAGAAACTGTTTCAATTTATATTATACATGGTTTTTAGTAATTTGATTTATTTTAAAAGATTATATGTGTATATCTATATATAATTAATATAATTTGATTATATATATAATATTCAAATTAATAATGTCAATAGCTGTAGTTTAACGAGGTGCAGATGCTTTGACATCTTGCGGTAGTGCAATAATTACTGCTGCAATTGAACAGATATGTTACCGACATTCGAATGTAGCCAGAAACTAACTCATCAGTGTTTGCATGAAATTTATTATATGTACCTATGTAGGCCACATTGTAATAGTGGCGGTGTATGGCTGGTTAAAGAGGTAGTTGTAAGTTCGACTTCTATTTGATCGTCCTGTCAAGATTTGTCTTACGAGGGCGTGAAAATAGGTGTCCGCACGGCGTTGAGTTCCACCATTGTACACGTTTTATCTCAAACTCAGACGTCAAGTGGAGAGCTTGATGTAGAGTTCTATCTACCTAAATCTGCCAGCCAGCCTGCCTCATTGCTACATAAATAATAAAGCTAAAAAGTTTAAAAAGCACCAAAATAAAATACATTATATTTTACCAAACTAAATCTTAACTATTTATTAACTTTTTTACGTAGGTTCGATTAAGACTAAAAGACATTCCATACAACTACCAATGTTACCAAAAAAAAGAGCAAAAGCAACATACGATATTGTTTCTATGAAAAGCGATACTTTGCAACGAGTAATTTAAATAAAATGGCAGTGGAATTTTACAACGCTGGCTATATTCATACGTACCTACGTTGACAGACAAACACAACCGCTCAAACATTTGCAAAATTCATAAAATTATTAAATATTACCTTTGTTTTAAGCGAATATTATACATGGTAGAAAGTTATAAATGAGTTATATTTGAAGTCGTTTTTTAAGGTTCCATACATCAAAATGTAAAAACGGAACTCTTATAGGATCACTTTATTGTCAGTTTGTTAAGACTATCTTTCTCAAGATCACGTGAACATTGAATATTTTGGAGCACAAAATAAAATTAAGCTTCTAAGTCAACACAATGGAAAGATACGGGCATTTGCATTGATTTTGCTGCACTTGCTGAAAATTCTGGCGTGATCAAAACTTTTATGGTACTTACGTCCTGCGGACCCTCTGTTATAGAATTTGGCAGAAAGTGAGAACTTACAATTGAGGAAAAAATCCGAGAAGTGAAAATATATTGGTATTTTATAAAAAAACACATACCTGTATTAGATCAGTTCATTTAATATAAAATAAGTGCATACATAATATATATATGCCTGCAAACATAAGTTTATCAATTTGTATTTGTTGTTCAATCCTGATTTTATGGAACCCTGAATGGGCGAGTCCGAATCGCACGCATTTGCCTACGCTGGATTCCGACGGATATTCGTGTACGAAAACTAATTCAACTTTTGTGGCTCTGTATCATACTGGCTACCTATAGACCTACGACCTTACCGACTCTTTTTGTGCTATAATAAATTATATTATATTATCTGGTTTTTATATTTTGTTCTGTCACAGTAGGCATAATTCCGAAATGGTACTAGTACGAACCCGCGCCCATAACAAAATTACGCAAAATTACGCTTAAGAGTACAATTTTTTTTATTAACATTATTAACGATGTATACATTATGTTTTAATTATAAGGTTAATTTGACATTTGTTTTGTATAGCTAAAAAATAAATCCGTACCGTTTCTTCGTATTCCTTATGAAAGACAAAAGAAATCGATGTATCCATCCCACTAGTACCAGGCAAGCATAAATTAGAGGATGATCGACATTCTATTTAAAGAGGGCGTGTCTCTATTAACCCTCCTGTTGTCAAACACAGTCGTAGTTGCGGAGTTCTTATATGAGCTTACCCTACATAGTGATAATTTGACTTGTTATACTCAAGTTAACGCTTTTTTCGAGTTAGCCAGTATTATTTTGTGTATTATATTATGTACTGTCGTCCATAGTAAGTTAAGTTTCTTTATAAGATGCTTCGCACAACACGGGATACAGCGTGAAGCTGAAAATAAAATCTTTCAGCCCAAATAAGCTTAAGGATCATAAAAAATTAAACCGAAATCATAATATGAATGTATTTCTTACTGTGAGTTGATTTAAGTATTCAACTATATTAGAATCCAATAAAATTACCATACTTCATAAACATTTACACATAAAAATGTAATCAGAAAGGTTCCGTAACGAAGATTTTGATAACCTTATATGGTATCCAAAGTGAATTTTTAAATACAATGACGGCATTACAGCGTCAAAACGTTAACGAGTCTAACCCGTGGCGCGCTTTTATGTACACAATAAGCCGAGTGCCACTTAGCGCTCAAGGGTCCGCCTTTACCCCGACCTTTATAATGAGCGAGGATAGATCGTAATAAGTACTCCAATTTTCCTGTTTTGTCCGTTTTTTAAATTTATTTTTAGGTAGCTAACATAATTTGGGAAACTTTTATGAATTGATTGTGCGCTTGGAGGTTTGATGTTTGTCAATTGGTTGTATTAAGATTTTTGGTTGATACTGTCGTGTCGCTATATGATATTATTTTGCATATAAATGTGCGACGTTGAGATCCCTCAACCAGCGTTAACGTCAGAGAAGTGTATAGAGATTTGGGCGGAGTCTGGTTGCCCACGCACCGGAGTATCTTTATATTGGGTTCCCATTGACTTCTATACTATAGAAACATCGTGTAAAACAAAAATAATTAAAAAAGATAAAACTTAACTCTTAATTAAATTAAATATCTACATATAAACTTGTTTAACTATTAATTACTCAACCTAAATATAACGGTGAGTAGGTTGTCGCTGTCCCCGAGCCACTGACGCTAAATGAATTTCAATGAGATTATGAGTCACCTGACAAGTGTCTCAACAATATTTAATATATTTTTTAATTAAGCTACCTAATTTGTTTAGGTGTACGTGAAAATATTTACTTTCGACAGATTTTTATTGCTGCTCAGTGTTTTATATATTATTAAAATGTAGTTACTTGTTCAATTTTCTTTTCTCTTGTGACCTTTTTATGGCTGTTTTTTTATTAAGGTAAATAGATTGTATTTATAATTTGACGCAGTAATGGTATACTCTGTCTTTTTGTTCTCATACTTGATGGTTGAGGCTGGTATGTCGTGAACAAACTCATAGTTCTAATTTAGTAATACGTTCCTTCTTCTCTCAATAAGTAGAATAGTATACCTCCGCTCGTT
>JBAIZZ010000536.1:0-25102 GCA_037355905.1 Heliconius aoede | reverse complement strand
TAGGTGCTTGCAGAGAGTGGTGAGTAATGTTTTTTTATAATATATATTATTTTCTCTTTTTTAGCTTTACGCTGTATGTATGTAGCATGGAAGAGGGAACCTAGTGTTAAGACACTCTGTACCCTATTATTACGGGTTGAACTTTATTGCCCCGAGTGTAAATTCCAATCTATTATGTTTTTTATATGTTGTATTTTAATGGGGTTTTTATATTTATGAAATTAGTTACGTATATTACATCTATACGTTGTGTACAGTACGTACGTCATTAAAAACAACAAATTAAAATGGATAGTTCTTATAGGATATATTTGGTTGCTTAGAATGATCCATAGTGGGTCTGAAACTAAATTATGGCTGATATGCTTAAAAATTATATCATCTCAAGTATAGTATATAGTATCTCAAGTACTTATTGAGTTTGTGTTGCGAGTGCTTTTTTATAATTTTTTTGGGTAGTTGTACTAATTAATTATATTTATTTATTATTCAGTTGTAATTTTTTAATAATTTAATTTTGTATACAAAATATTTCATTATTTACCAAGCTACAAAGGCTACACCTTAAGTATTCAAATTTTAAATAAAAAAATAAATAAATAGTAAAACACAAAATTTAAACCCAATAATATATTTTAAAAGTAATCTCCAAACGCACAACCTAACCTGAGCAGCCAAGGAGGGCGCGTTAAAATTGAAAATAAATTCAATATCAATTTGAGCTCGCGCCAAGTGTATCGGTGTCGGGACGTGACGCCTGCGCCTGCGCACTCGACGTCGCCATTGCTACCAGAAAACTTTAATATATGTACAGATATTATATTATACATGTATGTATGTATACAGGTATTTACTATATAGGTAGATGCCGTCGTGGTGCAGGGGCACAATGTATGAATTTAATATAAGTAGACGTTTCGAAGCACAAATTTAATATAAGCATATTCATAGTAATTTATAAATAATGAAAATAAAGACTAAGAGTAAAATGGAGCACTCAGAACGAGGTCGTAAATTATTACGTCAAATATTTAGAGCTGCACATGAATTGTTAGTATTGATTCAAAGAAGTGTAATTGTGATGTATCTTTATTATTTCCAGCAGGATAATGACTTACAATTAATTTTAGTAAGAATTCTTAGATAAATATTTAAAAAAAAATACAATACTGTTTAAAATATTTATCTCAGCAATGGCGAAATGGAAATAGCTAAGATTTTTGAGAGTGAAAAGAAGAATTCTTTACTAAATCTATCTTAATGCCAGTCGTGGTTCAGGGGCACAAGCGTTCGACATGTTGTTGGCTCTGTTTCCCACTCGAAAAAATGGGGACGTAGTGTCTTAACACTATGTTTCCGGTTTACCTCTGTTTACTCTGCTATATACAGGATATAACTTGAAACTAAAAGTTTAAAAAAAACTTTTACCATACTTTAGAATAGTATTTTTATGCTTTTTCTTCCGTATATTGAAATATTTTAACATTTTAATAAATAATTCAAAAATTCTACTCTAAAAACTATACGCTTTTCCGTCGTTTGGACTACACAATTTTGCTTTAAAAAATTTTATTAGTAACTAGTAATCGAATTCACAGCTCTCATTTACAAACAGTGTGCTGTGTCTATGTAATTATATTGCGAAAAATAAGCAAAAAGTTGCTTTATTAATGAGGCAGTTGTGCCAGGAGGCGTTTGAGATTTCAATTGCCGCCCAGGGGAAGCAGTTATTCTCATTCTCTCTTTGGTACCAAGATATAACGCGGCGTTGAATTCTATCACCCAACACGCAATATATCGAAAATTGGACGGCAATACAGCGCGAAACTAAAAAAAAAACCATCCCAAAAAATAAAAACGACTACTTACAGCGATTGCCATTACATATAAATAAATAAATAAATTATTTTCAGCCGTAATAGCGAACAAGAAAAACAAATGTTCAGTATCGACACGTCGACGCGCAAATTATCTTAACTCTTGTTATTTTAGACGTGATTGACGATAATTGGCGTTATGTATGACTCCACAGAAGGTCACCGGTACCCGCGCATGACGTTTTAAGTATTTTGAGATGGCTGGATAGCTATTAAATAATATGATAGTTGAAAGTTGCTTTCGCCTCGAAACCAGAGCGCAGAAATGGAAAATTTTAATATAATAAATATTTCATCTCCTCGAGTGGGCATCGAACCTAATATCTGTCGCATTACAATCACACGCCCTGCGCCACAACTGGCCTCAATACACATTGTTCCATACAAATAAATTTCCAATTTACTTAAGTTTTCTATTGTATGATTTTTATTTTTGAAAGTAAATTTGAGAGAAATCACATTTAAATATTACAAATTATATCCGGTTTAAGTGTGGTAAGAACGTTCAATGCACATTTTATATTGGAAATTATTATTTTATTGCTTCACATACAGTATGTACTCGTGCAATATGAGTCGTATTATTTGATTATTAATTTTGTGTTTAAAATAAAATCTTAATTAGTTTAAAAATTATTTACATAAATATATTAGTTATATTTTAGTATATACCTACCAAAGTTGAAAAATTTTGCGGAAGTGACCAACGGAGTGTCTTAACACTAAGGTTTGCCTGTCTATTTTGCTATAAGCGGGATACAGCGTGAAACTGTATATAATTTAGCAAATGCTAAATTCTACAATACTAACAATTCTCTATTTAAAACTATGGAACATTTGTAGAAAACAAATAGGAAGAGTTTCAAGCAATCTAAACTAGTGAAGCAAGGGGTAGAGGAGATAGCCATAAATAAATCAAGACCCCCCAACTACTGAATAAAACACCTGTCTTTGATACATCTCCATATTATCGCGATCCATTGCGGCTTGCTTTTTTTTTATTATAGTGTGGCTAGTGTGGAGTGGGCACTTAGAATCGTGAGATATGTAGTGTAGTTAAATAGATATATATCTAACGACTTCACCATTTTTATTATTTTGTATATTTTTTTCTGAATCACATATTTTTCAATAAAATCGGTGTTTACTTGGTGACTGCCACACAACACACTGTACCTATATCTAAAGAACATTACCTTCCTGTTAATACAATTGGATAAATTTTGTGATAGTAGAGTGCGGAGTGACTTATGTACTACATTTTTTTCTTGATCACCTAATTTCCCTAGAAGTATATATTAAAGAGAAAATATATTAAAAAGATCTCAAAGTACCAATGGTACCAATACATGCCAATTCTACTACATGAATCAAACGCTAGGACCAACTAAGAAAGTGTTAAATCTCAAGGGCCCGCGATTACGCGACGGCCGGACACTCACATTATTTATGAACGGACACCGACGTATCACCCCAAGAGTTTGCTGCATATGTTATACTCGTAGGTGGAAAAGATCTATTTCACTTTGATTTCAATAGATTTTATTTTCCCTGGTTTTTTCCCTGGTGGTGGATGGTGTTGAGCAATGCCTCCAGAATTCGATGGATACCATGACACAAGGGATACAGAGTGTTTTAAAATTAAATTCCCTCTGTCTACCCTGCTATATGCGGGATACAGCGTGAAACTGAAAAAGAAACAGCTTTAAATAATATTCTATCAGTAGTCGTATACTATAGGCATATTTGGTGAGAACATTTTGTAAGCCTATTACCTGCATTAACGTTTAGAGATTAGTTTCGCTATGTACACTGTACATAATCGCACATACAGAATGTACGTAGAAACTGCCCGTGACAGGTAATGACGCTTGACATAATCCTATTTACTATATCGAAACTAGGAATATTATGCGTTTCTACATTTAATGTTTCTCTTAGAAAATTGGATCTCTATAATATAAATGAAATATCAGGTTTAAGTTGGCATGTAATAGGTAATAGACTAAAAAAAAAAACCGGCTAAATGCGAGTGGGAAAGCACACGAATACGATGGGTACCCTACCATTTTCGATTAAAAAAGGCTAAAAATGACGTTTTTTGTATGGGAGCCCCATTAAATATTTATTTTGTATTTTATTTTGTTTTAGTATATGTTATTAAAGCAGCAACCGAAAAACCGAATCTTGACCTTTCGTACAGTCTGGTAAATAACGGACAGATATACAGACGGACGTATAGATACCAGAATGGAACACATTATATATATATATATGAGATATAATAAAAAATTTTTCTTCACATTTCTCACCAGAAAATTCTCTCTACCTTGCACTTATTTTAATCAGCCCGGGGAAAAGCCTTCCAAATTATAAATCATATCCCGAGATGATACTTGAAAAAAACAAAAATAATTAACCAATTCTTACAGCTTTTAAAGTGTATAAACAAAACAATTACATATAATGAACACTCTATACATAATTACAATCCTATGAATGGAAACAAATCTCCGATTAGTCACATCATAAGCGTCCATTTGCGCAAAAATGATTACCAGATGTTCGGCACGACGCGATTAACATACGGGACCGCCGTCATTCGACGTGATATCACGAAAAATGAGTAATGCCGGTAATTATTACCGCCGATTACCGGTAATATGTACATCATCGCGTGAGAATTGAGATCGCAGCATCAGAAGCCTCACGATTATCATTATTCAAAGAGATTTTAAGATTACGGACAGTACCCTTGGTTCCGATATCAAGAAACCTGTTTATTTACATTATTACGTAGTTTTTCTTAGATGTATAACGTCATTTCATGATAAAAATATGTTATTGTGCTATATTGCTGGGAGTGACGAAGGATAGATTGAAATACAACACTCTACTCTCCGCAAATTTGCGTCATTTGTGTGCTGAATGGCAGAACTTAACGGCGTCCGTGCAATATCTCATATCATTAATAATATCAATATTCAATATCCTAGACCGGGAAAAAAATAATAATTTGATTGCCTTGAATGGGAATGGAACCCACAGCCATCACGAATACAGTCAAATACAATTCTCCAAGGGAATACATTTTACTTTAAAATTTTTATTTTACAAACAATTTGATTGAACCCACAGTTAAAATATACAATAAAGTACGCAACAGTAGCGTCTATATCGTTATAATGTGTTTTCCAGATGCACATATAATATAACGTCATGAAAAGTGTTTTTTTCTCCGACGGGTAATAATTACAATAATACCATATATTATCTACGTATCAATTAACATAATTAATGTGAATTTCCTATAAATAGTGTGAATTTATCTTTAAAGGTAAAAAAAAAGAAATCCCTTATACACTGACGTTGTTTTCCTTGCATACATTTAAAAAGGTACTTTTTTAGTAACTGTAAAGTTAATGCCAAGATCTTAAAAAAAAAATCAGCTTCACGCTGTATTACGATGTAGGCAGAGGGAACCTAGTGTTAAGACATTCCGTTACCCACTTTCTGCCGATTTCTGGAGGCATTGCGTAGATATTATTATTATAAAATTCTAAAATTTATGTATAACTAGGTAGAAAGCGTACAAAATAATAAAAAAAAATCCCAAATATAAAAATATGAAATTATATATAGCCACGACGGCGTCAAGACTCTTTCTTTTCTGTTTATCGATTTGCCCTTTGAAATTTGAAATTTTATAAAAATACTACCGTTATCGCTCGACAATAGGTGAAATTCACATAGAACACAAGTTATGACATTTCTTCGCAATGTCTTACTATTAGTAAGGTGGCGTACACCTTGCCTTAACACTCTCTTGCACTGCCTCTTGCTATATGCGGGATACAGCGTGAAGATGTATTAGTCTTTACAACTAAGACGATATCTCAGTTTCTCCACATATATAATACTAGTTATTTAAAATAATGAAATGCATACGATGTCGGACAGGTGGTTAATTGCCTTCATGACTTCGCTATAACACTGTCACGTTTATTCCTCGTTTTAGAGTATTTAATGTTTTATTGCCATTTATAATATGGTTAAATGGCTTCCTATCAATTATATATATAATAGTTATCACTTACAATTCGTGTTTACCGATTTTGCAATAATTAAAATGTAATGTACATTTATGTCTTATTCGATAATGATTTATTTCCGTATTGTTATAGAATATATATGTAATATTCAAAGAGTTGTTGTTAAATTATTATATGTCAATGGATTTAAAAAGAAATGATAAGCTTACATCGAGACGTCTTTTTAATTTTGACTTCTGTAAAAGAAGGATTAATTCGATTGTTTTTTTTTTGTGGGTTAACCGATTTTGATGATTCTTTTTTAAAATGATAGCTAGTACTTCCTGTGTAGTCTCTTTTGGTTAATTTGTGCCAACGTTATCCATGAGTAAAACACTCGACATTAGAGCGAGATAATTGGACGCATAATATAATATTGACTGATTTTGATGATACATTTCAAGGGTAGTTTGACGAGAGAGAGAAAGAGAGAGACGAGAGATCCGTTGTATTCGGTTTTTTTTTTAATTAAGAAAAATATTTTTTATACTTCTTGTAGTATTAGTTAGTTAGTATTAGTAATAGCATTACACTCACATTTATAATATTAGGATGAAGAAGAAGTCTACTTTGTCGTTTTCTAACTATACAAGCATGTCACGCCTGTTTTGGTCAACGTCGGTTGAAAAAACGGCGCCTTCGATTTTTTTGTTTCGTTTTTAATAAATGTAATATCAATTAACTTCGGTATTTCAATTCTAAATATAATTGGAAGATTTAATGTTCTTTTATTTTATTTCTTTTCTTTTTCTTTTCCATAATCTTATAAAAAGAAATTAAGGAAAATATGGTTTAAGCATCAATATATCTCTGAGTTTCCTAACCACAAGTAGGTGATGTGTGACCTCACCCAAATCCTCACCGACGACACTACGATGGTGTCACTTTACAATATTTTTCCTCCAAATAATGCAAATGTCACTGAGATGGGAACCTACTGTGTGTCATCGCTAGTCACGCAGTCTATTTCCCTATTTCTAATATGATTTTTCAAATACGTAGTTTTCCTGTAAGTAAAAATTCCCGCATATACCTAGCAGAATAGACAGAGTAAACCTGGAAATCTAATGTCATGACTCTCCGCCGAATTCTAGATACACTTTGTTATATTTTAATGAGGATTTTATTTATTTATTTGTATAATATACTACTATTGAGACCTTATAACACAGTGGAACAGTGTCTAACTTTAGTCGTGGCAGCTGTGTCATAACGCACAACAGACAAATCAAGGCTTAAGCTATTTTTTTTTATTCAAACTACCTTAATTTTCTTGGCCTCTTATTTAGACAACTCGACGTTGAGTTCCCCTATTAAAAACTTAATTTTTTTTAAATTATCAATAATCATATCAATAAGAAAAGGAGTGCGTGAACACTACTTCCGTCTGCAAATCCCTGATGTGGAGAAAAAAACGTGAAGTTTAAAAAAAAAGCTTATTTACCCTACAAATATTTAATTTTCACTATAATAAATTCATATCTGATCTCGTTATTAACTCTCAAATGAACTTTAATCTCCAATACGGAGTCCAAGAGATAATTTCCACTTAAAATCCCATCAAAAAAGTTGACCGAAAACAGCTTTCGTATCATCTATCAATCTAACGTGGCACGGCCAGCGGGGCCCTCTATTATATTTAATACTCAATTCAAGACTCTGTGTCAAAAATAACAACTTCTTTATGTATGCATTTTATAATAATATGCTATAGAATAGGTATTGGAAAAAATTATGATTGATTTTTAATTGTGACGACAGAGGATTTATATAGAGATACGTCGCGTTATACTCGTATATAATGTATATTTTATATAGAGCACTTCCGTTACCGATTGACTGACACGCAAATGAAATAACTTATCTCAGAAAGTTGATATTAAGCATAAACTTAAGTTAGAGAGTGGATCTCCTTATACAATTCTACATCTATTGTTTGTACTAAAAACTCAAAGCACCTACATCGTTTCAAGTTCAAACTGGAAGACAATAGTTTCTTTGAAAACTGTTATGCGAAACGCAACATTCTTAATGATCGTAACTTGCAGAACAGATTGACGTTAGAAAATATAATATATAGCTTAGATAAAAAATAATATTTTTTTTATCGTTCTACCAATATATTATATAGTCGTGGTCATTCGATCCTCAACTGGAAATTTATAATTTTAACTGGCTATTTAATACGTAACGTCTCCAATTCAGTCGGAGAACGAAGTGTCTTGACACTAGGTTTTAAATAAACTTTATCTCTATCTATTAGTTATATATAAATAATATGCTCTATATAAATTAACTTAAATATGTAAAACACTGCATTTATATATTTTATATCACATATTTGGATACACATATATATATATATATATATATATATATATATATATGGAAATGTACACATTCAAATCTCTATTACCATAGGAATTCCATAAGCTAGAATTAAAAACGACATTATCCATATTATTCACGGCTTAGCTATTTCGTAGCACAAAAAAGTAACAATTATGTCCACGACACGACATCTTGCGGCGAATCAACGTTAAATGACAAAAGTGTTTATCTGTAACTAATACTAAAATGGCTGTCATTATTTTAGTGATGTACAAATATAAATACACTTTGGTCTAGCGTTGTGGGTCGCGGGTTCAATTCAGAGGTGTATTTTTTGTTTGTTTTTTTGCATATTTCTTATTCATTAGGTATAGAGAAGGAACGTCATCAAATTTGTTTTGTTTTTTATTTTATTTAACAATATTCTTGCCTTAAAATGTGTGATAGTTTTTTGATAGCTATAATCGGAACTAATTTAATTATTTTTGTTTTCAAGTATATTAGAATTAATAGAACTGATGCTAGATATAATTGATAAATATCTGCATTTAACTGTTTTTATTTTGTCGCTTTCGTAATAAGACGAAACGCTGCTTTGATATCCGTCCCTCAAATGAGAATGTCTCTAAGAAATATTCTTAGAATAAACACAGTATAAAAATATCGATTTCCTTCAATTCTTTTCCATTTCGCGGTCCGTGCGTGATCTCCCGGTCACAAATGACACGGTGCGGCGTCGTGTACTGCGCCGTTGCCGATTGTAATCGGGATGACGAAGACACTCATTAAAATAGTCATTATATGGATGTTTAATGCTATATAAATACATTTTATTGTCATTGAAAATTATGTGTTTTGTTTGATATAAAACATAAGTATAGAGCCTATTTTTCGTAGCTTAACAGTAAAGCTCCTAGGTTTTAATTTTTTTTATTTTTAATCAGTATTAATTTAGTTCTTGCCATAAATTAAAATAAATCCTTTGGATATTTTATTTTATTTTATTTTACGAATCTCAATGCAGTGCCATTTCTTACCATAATAAGGATTATGAGGCCGTCGTGGCGCAGCGGCACAAGAATGTCACTGTAACGCGACAGTTGTTGGTTTGATCCCCACTCGAGGATTTATTTAAGTTTATATTTCCATTTCTTCGCTTTGGTGTCGAGGCACAGTACGGCGTTGAGTTCTGTCACTCAACACGCAATGCCTTCAAAATTCGGCAGAAAGTGGGGAATGGAGTGTCTTAACACTAGGTTCCCTCTGCTTTCCCTGCTGTGTGCGGGATACAGTGTGACGCTGATTATTTAACAATCATTAAAAAATACTTCACTTCCCCAAATGAAAAACGAACCCTTAACCACCACATTCACAGACACTATACCGCTGCGCCACGACAAATTACCTCCAAGTATAATCCAATAAAACAGCGCTGCACTTACACAAATAAAGAAAAATCAAAAATTCTATCAGCATAGATTTAATTAGAAAAACTTATTTCTACCCACCAAAAGTTCTTCGACCTTGTCCACTTAATAGTACAGTATGACGATCTCTTTGTAGACCTTAATCAGGAATCGATCTAATATCGATTGTCTCCCAGATCAGACCAGACCAGGCCAGACCAGACCAGTATATTAGACGAGTCATTAAATCAAAATTGAATCACGTCTCATGTCCGGATGGGGTCTTCTTTCTAATTACAGGAGATATGTCATGTTGTTCCTCAGTTATAGGCTGTAGCGTTTCTAATGTATGCGGTGTTGAGTTACGCTGCTTTAGACGCAATATCTCTTGAATTTTGAAAATGTCTATAACTCTGGTTTAGCTTTTACTTATGTTTAACATATAGTTTTGGAATTTAATTGCTTTAAATAATTACAAAAGTCCCCGTTCTTGTCTATATTTTCTAATACAAATAAGAACAAACCATCTTAAACTTTTAAAGTAAAGTAATATTATTTTATTTGTAAATGTATCTTTAAAAATAACGGAGTGTCTTAACTCTAGGTTCCCTCTGCCTACCCTGCTGTGTGTGGAGTACAGCGTGAAGCTGATTCGATTTATTTTTTTTATTTTAAAAGAAAAAAATATATTAAAAAAGCTGTAAATATGGATTGAAAGGCAGTCGTTGCGTAGTGGCAAAGCGTCTTACTATAAACGATGGTTATTAGTTCGATTCCCACCCGAGAAATTAGTACTACGCTCTCGTAACGACAAACTGCGGGGTTGAGTTCCACCGGTCAATACGCAAAATATCTCGAAAATTTGTGGAGAAATGGAGAGCGGAATAAGATTCCTTTCACCTACTTTATGCGGGATATAGCGTGAAGCTAAAAAAAGTTATAAACTGTAAACTAAATAATATTCAAATGCACTTGTACCACAAATTATTATCGTTCGGCGCCACCGTGTCAAAATAAAATAAAGACCGCCCGGCCCAGTTCCCACAGTAGCCTGCGGAGCTTATACTCGTGGGTAGGTAGGTACCTATACAATCCCACTTGTCGTACAGGTTTGTATTCTACTGTAGTGTAGAATTATTTCCTGTAATCATTGTAATGAAACCTATGTATAATTTGATAGATTTTAATTAAAATTCAAAGGAAATTAAGGGGTCTTACTATATTTTTATAATTAGTTCGCGGCTCAATGTCTGATTGTAAGCATGGCGGTTCTCGGTTCGATTCCAATTCTGGGGAATAGTTTGCTATTATTTCCTCGTTTGATAACAATACAAAGCTCAGCGTTAGTTTTTACAAATAAAAAAATGCCAAGAACATTTTTGAGTAATTTTTTAAAGTTATCACGCTTAATTGTGTTTTCTTTTATAATACATAGTTAGTTATCTTTATTTTTTGGATGTAGGTAGTTATATTTGTTTTCTGCAATATATTATCATTATATAATTTTTTCTTTAATATATTATAAAATATTATTTAAAAATATTTCATATAATGCAATTTCGGTTTTACTTCTTTTATTTCAGCTCTTCAGAGTTTCCCACAGCAGGTTAAGCATAAAAAATCTAGTGACAAGACACTCTGTTGTCCGCTTTCTGTCTTAATTCAACAGATAGCAGTCAACCAACCACTCTATATCTTATGAAAGTTGAAAATTAATTATAATCAACCTGTCGACTCTTCATCCTTTTGTAATCTTTTAAAAAATACACGTATCAGAAATCGTATAAAATTATTATGTTCTCTTCACCTATATTTAATTGTGAGTGGTCATCTGAGCTACGTCCATACATATATGTATATAACTAACTAGTTTTAGATATCCTGGTTCACGCTTATGTCATATATTCGTACTGCGGTAATATTGATAATTGTTGCTTGAAAAACCACCTTTGAGGATAATATTATTAAAATTGATATGAAATTATTATTTTCTGCCTACCCTGCTTTATGAGTAAAAAAATTTCATTTAAAAAAAATTAGTACAGTATATCTTTGTTTAATATTTATCAAATATTCATTAGAAAATATGTTCATTAGAATATTTGATAAATATCACACAATATTCTGAAAATTAGCCAGTAATTGGGGTACGGAGTGTCAACACTAGGTTGATGGAACCTATATGTTACTTATATATATTTAAATAAAATTACTATTTTATCAGAAAATTTACATATTATCGTTATCTTAGACAAAATAGGCAATGCATAAAGCACTGTACTGTAAAAAGCGGTAATAAATTTACAAGAGAAAATAAAACCTCTTATCCATAATATATGCGCTTTACTTGCATATATGTATGTATGTATATATATAGTTAAATGTTGTATTAATTTGCATGAATCCATACAAGTCGCAGTTCTAGTACATTCTTAGTAATAAAACACCTTATGTGGCACCGGAAATACAGTTTTTCTAGTGACATCGGAATACATAGTGAATAATATTATGCATATAGAAGTTAAAGATTCTTGTGCAGAAATGGCTTGAAGTTAAAACGTGAAAATTAAAATATTTGAACGTATTGTACAAATAAGTGGGTAACACTTGGACCTTAAAGGGAAGGGAGTGCTCTTACGCTAGGTTCCTAGGTTCCCTTTGTATACCCTGCTGTGTGTGTATGTGTGACGATTTTTTTAACTATATTAAACTATATTAATTTAATACATTTTTGATAATAGAATATTGAAAATTTTTGAACTTTTATTCATATTTTTCTGTTCCCTAATCTAATCTACAATTAGATTTCAATCTTATATTATTTCTATTATATTTTATTATTAAACAATTTAAATTAAAATAATATTTTCTTAACTGATTTCTATGAATAGAATTACAAATTATATCTAAGAATTATTACGTTATAGCCAATATCTTATTTCATGTCATGTTTTAAGATATCGTGATTGCTTGTTCCATTCATAATATATTAACTTAGTACGTAAGTTGATTCATTGATCTGTACTTGCTATTTTATTTATTATAATTATTTTATTTGTGTAATACTTTTATATAAATAATTTTTAAAATAAAGAAAAAATTTTTTTTACAGGTCATAGGGTTTAAGTTAGTTTATTCAATACAGTCTAATAAACAATAAAACTATTATACTTGTATTACTTATTAATAACTATTATTATTTTCTTTATATATTCTATGAGAATGACGAACACACATACACTGTCATCGTGAATATTTATGCACAACGTCATCTATAGCGTACAACAACACCTGGTGACAATTAAATGTAAATTACATGATTTTCCATTGCAAAAATGTTTAAGTATGACGAATGAATTATTATGTAATAGCTCAAGATCCTAGGACCCCCAGACCTATGTCATTTTAGCGAAGCTGAAATTTTGAGGATTGATAATAAACGAGGTGATATGCGTCGATACTTAATAACTTGAAAGGTGCTTTCAGAGGTAGTATCAACTAAAGGTACATAAATTATATACTTACATACGTAAAGTTAAATATATTTTTAAGAATAATGTAAATATGTATATTAATTATTACCAGACCTTTTACTTGTTTAATATTGAGGCAAATTACATTACACTAGCGAGCCTAAATTTGACATCTGTTATTTATATATCTCAGCCATTCAAAAATGACACAATGTAGTGGGATTGACTAAAAATGATTGATTTTAATTTGAGAACATAAATTACTGTTCTCCCTAATTAGTGGCCATTTTACATTTTACGAGTAATTAGAGCGAAGCGAAGGCCATTCTAATTTAATGAAGATTTGCGTAAAAATGAACGGCTTAACAACCGGTCGGTTGGTTGACACCGTTGTGGCGCAGTTGGCATGTGTGTGTGACTGTACGTGACGGTTGGGTGGTCGTGGATTGAAATCTTAGTGCCAAAAATAATTATTGTTTAAAAATCTGCGTTTAATGTAAGTTTAAATGTAAGGAATACTTTCTTTACGACAATAAATAGATTCTCTTTCTACTCCATCAGAGAATATGACATAATTGTTATATTTTAACATATTTTTTGACAAGTAAACCAATATTTTACTTTCATAATCACGAAGAAGGCTCAATAAATCGATAAAGACGTCTCAAGATAAAAATTTGGCTAATTGTGTATCGTAAAAGAGCCGCCAGTATAAAATATAAATAATTTAGAACCAGTCTCCATTCAATTAGTTTACATTATTTATGGTTTCCTTAATGTCATCAGAGCGGGCGCCGGTTTGATTCCCATATCAGCCAAGTGGATGAGGCAGTAGTCGTAGTTCATTAAGATTCGTTATAAAATACTTTATCTTAATATATTATTGGCTACTTGTTTTTTTAAGCTGTACGCTGAATCTTTTTAAAACACTCTGTACCCTTTAAAATCTTCCTTTACTGCTTCCTACCGCGAGAATGATAGTACCTGAGTGGGAATCGAACCCACAACCGTCGCGTTTACACTCGCAAGCTTTTGTCCCGGCGCCGCGACGCTACATGATAAATTATTTTAGGCTTAAATATATTTATAGCATTTTTAAACTCTTATGTAAGACAGTACATATATTATTTAATCCCTTAACTGCACTTCGCAATATAACATGCACGCTTGCACTGTGCCACGACGGCCTCCTAATTAAAAATATATTTGTAATAAATAATGACAGAATAATATTTATTACGAATATTGTAAATTATTATCGCCCTTACAAGTGTTAATAGCCTTTTGTTTGAATCGTAAATGGTTAAGTGATATCTTTAATACGTTTTAAATAAAAAGAAACTCATTAAGTTGTTGTCAACTTGAATTAATTGATGACTCTTGTTCTTTGAAGGACACAGGTTCGTCACGTTTAGGGTTACGAAAATTGTATGTTTTTATAACAATTATATGAAATTTTGATATATATGCAGCAAGGTTTTATGTGTGTATATATCATATTATATCCATAGATACACCTAGATGAGTATTTATATTTATAGAAATAAAACCAGGGTAGACTAACTGATAGATCGATCGTCAGAGGCACAACGGATGTAAAAAGCCTGATGTGATGAAAGTAGGTACTATAGATTCTTATTTTTATTTAATTTCATGCAGTGTTCCACATAAAATCATTATCCGCAGTATTGCGTTTTAAGACACGTAACTCAACGCTGCGTATTGCCTCGTTACTAGAACAAAGAAATGAAAATGATAAATATTTAATTTCCTCGAGTGGAAATTGAACTGGCAACCTTCTGGCGCTGTGCCACGCCACACTACTCATAATATTTACATCCATATTGTTGTTTGTTCCAGCACTGTAAAAACATTTTTAAAACCTTAATTATTTCATGTTAATGTTTTTTTTTAAATAAAATATTTTTAAATTTATTTTTTATGTAACCCAAACCAGTTTCTGTGTCAGTGACAGCGATCTTATCGATTTTTGAGATCATAAAGTTTCAAAGGAAATTAAGAGACAACGTGCAAAATGCATAAAATTCTACCTCACAAGTGATTTAAGATGATACAGATGATAAAAGGTAAAATAACACCGGTAGCTATATAGTTAACTGGCAAAGTAAGAATTTAATGATAATAATATTAATAAAATTTATCAAGAAATGAGACATGATTGAGTCGTTTCCATAGTATTGGATGTTTATTTGTGATTATAAATCTAACTTGTTGTAGTAGCGTAGCGGCATTTTTCGTTATGATTAAAAACTATAGGGGTTATAAGATTCTTAAGGGGTATTTGATGATTTAAATTTTCACTGCTATCAGAATATGTTATATTTTTTCAAGTTCAAGCTGTATTCCATATGTGAGGATGACAGGTACAGTGAAATTAGTGTCAAAACACTTCAATCTTTAATTTCAACTCTAGTACAAGATAGACAGTAGAGTAAACTGAATCTGGCGTTTTATCAGGAGCAGGAGGAGTAAAAATAATATCAAAGCTCCCGCGAGTGGGGATTGAAATCATAATGTTCGCTATTACGACCTGCTTTTGGAGGAAAATGGGAAACAGCAGTGTCTTAATAGGAACGGAGTATCTTAACACTAAATTCCCAGGTTCCCTCTGCCTACCGTCTTTATTTAATTGATTCGATACAGCGCAGAAAAATAAGTAGTCCTATAAGCTTGGATCTCAATAATTTAACTAAATAAAGTTTTCTGATTTACATAATATACTTATAATAATAATGTTACGTAATTTTTGAAATAATTGCACAATTAATTTATTAGTAGTTCTTCATATCAGATCATCAGAAATCAATGATATGCTGTATGTAGGCGGATAGTTTAATTGTCTCTGAGGACATAATAGAAGCTGTTAAGAAATGTATTTCTATTAATGAATATTATTAATATCACAAATGCGTAGTTAAGCTCCTAGGCCTATTGTTGTAAGTTAAGATAAATCGCTCTTCAATAGATTCTGGAGGTCGTCGTGGCGCAGTGGCACACGCGTGTGACTGTAAGCGCGACGGCTGTGGGCTCTATCACCACTCGAGGAAATGAAATATTTCCATTTCTTCGTTCTTGTCTCTTTAAACTAGATTCTGTTTAAAAACGGGGGTCTGTGCTGCTTCCCCGTTTTGATTATAGGTTTTTACACAAACTTAAGGTATTTCCATTTTCCCCTAAATTTCATAACATAATTGTAGGTCAACGGGAAATATACTAGAAATTTTGATAATACAGTGAATGAATTTGACAAAAATTAACCTTTTCTTACAACCACACACTCACTTTGTAAGAAATGAACAATACTTATAAACTAGGAAATATTTTTTACTATGAAATATCTTCGTGAGAACAATTTACATTTTTCGGATTTTTCCTTTATTTGTATAGTAAGTGGCAAGTTTCAAGTGCATTTAATTAGAAATTTAATTATTTCACTGCTCAAAGGGAGATTGTAGACCTAAATATTTGATATTAATTTAATTTTAATACCACGTAATCGATAAATGATCTCGACAAACGGACTGACGAACAATAAAGTGATCCTATAAGGCTTCTGTGTTTTCTTTATCACGCACGGAACCCTATAAATTAAAAAAATATCGAAAGTAAAAAGCAATATGCTCAATAATAGCTGTAGCTCTATTTCTGAATCACTCTCATCATTATCTACGTATGACATTGCACGTTAAGGTGATGCAACCTTCACGCTTCAAATTCAAAATTCGATTAGTGTAAATTATGGTGACACAGTTATTATAAGATGTGGGTAATTTGTCATTTAGTTTTTTTTATAAGTTTTACAAATTACGGATTATGATTTTTAAGGCTCCGTATCTAATAAAAACACATTAGATCAGCAGGGTAGGCAGAGGGAACCTAGTGTTAAGACACTTTTTACCCCACTTTCCGCCGAATTCTGGAGGCATTGCATATTGAATGATGGAACTCACTCACGTAATTAATATCAAACACTAAAATCTACGATCCTTTGGAGCATAGAAACAAAGAAGCTCTTAAGTAAAGAAAATCGAAAGCTTTTTTGCTGCATTTTGTCTGAAATTCTTCGTATGCAAGGTACTCTTTGGATCTACAAATATGAAATTTGTCATGAGGTGTGAGCGTGAGTGTGAAGCAAACAAAATATCTATAGACATTAAATAAATAACAACAAATTCATATAAATGAAATATATTTAATTAAAAACCATATTGCAATATATTTGTTTTCAACAAAAAGTGGCAGCCCTAATGCTGATGACAATTATAGTAATCATTATATGACGTCACAGATCGTGAGTCAATGCAACCTTCACGCTACACTATTGCGAGATTCGATTTGCCTAAATGACGGTGACATTGGACGAACCACTTTAGTTGATTGTTGCCTTAGAAGCATTCGGTTTTGGAGTTCGTGTATTGATGTAGATGTAGGGTTATTGCACTAAATTATTATTATTTTATTAGAAATTCGTATGATGTATAAATAGATTTTTTATTTTTATTTTTTTCTTTGTCAAATTTAGAACTGATTGTTCTATATTATAATTATTAGAAATTCGTAAAAATATTTTATTGAGAAAATTTTCATTACATTATATTTTTGTTAATTGAACATAGCGTCAGAAATTTGTTTTCCTTTTTGATTGTTGGCTATAATCTGAAGATAATAATGATAAAATAGAGTACAGTAAGTAACTATAAGAGTTTTATTAACATTTTAGGATCTTATTTATTGCTTCTTAATTACTTAAGTGTAATATTTTGTACATTTATTTTTAGCTACATATGAACACGTGTTCAGCTATATATCTCACCAATCGCTATATTGAAAAATAATTTTATGTACACTTAATTTATTTAATAATTTTTTGACCCATACTTTAATTAGTCTCTCTATCGATAAGCTTCAGATATTCGTGCCAAATACCAGGTCGATTCGTCTCGTGGTTTGAGCTGGGCTTCGATAGATCAGTCAATCACCTTTCCCTCTTATATTTAGACTAGTGACGCACGCTAGCTTTGAACGAATAGTATTTGTGTTAGCTTTACACACTCTCCGTATTTTAGGTGTAAGCAGAGAGAATCAATAGTTAAGATACTCCATTCTCCATTTTTATATCTGTTAACGAAAAAATTAAGTGTGTATCTTATCAGATCGAAGAAGTGAAAACAATTTAATAGACCATAAAAAGCTATAGCTGGCACAACTTTTGTATTATTCATATTATTCAAAATTCAAATTATGTCACTTTAATGATTGTAAGTGTAACTCAGCTATTCGTTATAGATTGCGCAAGCGTATATAGATGGTATTTAGAAAAAAATCTAAGTATAATTTATTTACATTGTCCATTGTCTAAAGGAAGTGTTTTTATTGTATTAACTTCATTAATACATTACCCTTACATGTTATTCTCACTCCTTTATATAACTTTAACTGGTAATTTTCTCAATAGATGAAATTTTGTGTAAGCTTTTAGCTTTGAGTCCATCTTGGCGCGGCGACGCAACGACTGATTGTAAACACAATGACTGCGGGTTCGTGTCCCACATCCACATGGGAATGTGGATAAATTATTATTGTTTTCATTTCCTCGCTGTCGTTCAAAAAAAAATTGGTGGAAAGTAGCTGCATATTTTATACCACTATAAATTTGGTACCTTCTCTGCAGAAGGACCAAATTCTCTCTCAAATTCTTAGCTATATTTCCGGTTGGATACTTAAATAGTTACTATTTTTTAATTTTTATAGTTAATTTAAAGTTAAAATAATGTCATAAGAGAAATAATGATAAATTTGGATATTTTTATAGATGTATATACTAATTTCAAATCAAAAATTAAAAGTAGGTGACACAAAAAGCTAGAATATGTAAACAGCCTGGATTCGCACGACTATTTGGTTCAAATTATTATTTAATATAACACATGTCTAGCAAAAGCTGAAGTAACGAGAACATTATAACACGATATACATACAAACAAAAATCTGTATGAGTGTGGATGAATCATGAAGTTTGGAAATGTCTAATAACGCAAATTAACTGTTTACCGTTTGTATGAATCAACCTTGTCGGGTAGTCCATCAAAACTGTAGTAGTTAAATAACGGCCGATAATGTTAATTATAATCAAATTAATTTCTATACTTGTAATACTTAGATTGAGGTAAAAGGTTGTGATTTCTATCCCCGCTCGAGGAAATGAAATATGTATTTAAATTTATATTTTCATCTCTTCCCTCTGGTGTTGAGAATAGTCGGCGAAAAATAGGAAATGGTATACCCTGACACCAAGTTACCTCTGCTACCCCTCTGTGCGCGGGATACAGCGTGAAACAGCGTGAAACAGATTTTGATTTAATTTATTTGGGTAACACGAATAAATATATTTGAAAATGGTCGCCGTCAATCAAAAGTTTACGCAAACGCCCATGATTGCAAAATTTTTACAAACCATAGTGTAAAGTAGAACGGTGCCTATTTGCATAAAGAAGCGTTAGACTCGTTTAATACTTAAATCTAATATAATAGTTATTCTATCACAATGGAGACGCCACTGAACGGTTTTTATCGAATGGCCGTTTAAAATTAATGATTAATGCGAGCTTTTTTATTGCACTGGTCGTTTTATTTAAATATAACATTTATATTTCTAATGTGAGTTCTTATATAAGAGAGAAAACTGATGTTAGGTTGCCGAAAAAATTATGTGGCGATTTGATATATCACGTGACAAGATTGGCGTCATTTAGATTTTAAGCTTCCTATTGTATCCGCTGTAGGCTAGTGTTAAGACACTTCGTTCCTCATTGCATATTGAGTAGCGGCTGACAACGCCTCGATACAAGGGCGAAGAAATGAAAATATTAAATATTCAATTCCCTCAAGTAGGAATCTAACCCATGACGTTACGTTTGCGGGCATGTGTTTGCGTCCCTGCGCTACGAGTATCTTCAATATATTATATTAAATTTAATAATTTTAGTGTATTTGTAATAATACAATGTACCTACTATAAATTATTTAAATACACTCTACGTCTTTAACTAAATGTGTTGAAGACATACATGGCCTGCGAGAGCCCGGACTCGAGCACTATCCTCATAGGTCCTGCCTAGCTAGCCGTTAAGTTGGAAAAGTTCAGATACCTTGGATTCGTTATGCAGGAGTCTGGAGGCATCGATCACGATGTCCACTGGGCCAAATGACAGGAGGTCACTGGTGTGGTCTGCGCCCGCAGAACACCGTCCAAGCTCAAGGGGCTGTTGTATAAGAGTATCATTCGATTCTTTTATAAGGCAACAAATGTTAGTCAGTACTATCTCGACACACTCAGGAGTTTCACGTCATGGAAATGATAATGCTGAGGTGGATGTGCAGCGTAACGCGGTCTGACCGCAAACGTAACACATTCATTAGAGGTAGTCTTGAGGTTTGCGATGTATCGGATCCTAGCTAGCTCCAAGAGCGTCGTCTGAGATGTTATGGCAACGTTGCGCTCCGGCCTTGGAATGAAGTCGGATGCTATATGTCACGATGCAGGACATGACAGCCGTGGTCTAGCCACTCAGAACGTTACAGATCGTGCATAGTGGAGTAGGTTAAGCAGGAAGGCAGACCCTGGCAACTTACTCCGGGATTAATGTCAGAAGGAAGACCATTTTTTTGATAGTTTAACACATTTCATAATATAAAAATACCGACACTGTCTACACTTTAAATAGTCGTTTTTTTTTTAGTTTTCAAAATAGTATTCGAAATAAAAATATGAAATTTAGTCATCACATTCTGACGCCAAATATAAAAAGTAATATAAGCAAGACGCGTGTAATTCATATTTGCTATGCACGCAAACATTATACGAATAGCCTTGATTATTTTAAAAATACTGTGGAGCCATCTCCACTCGACCTTCGTTCAGTACTCGTGTGTAGAGAGGTCACTACAGTTAGTTACAACAATTATTATTTGTGTGATTTGGTGGTGGCTGTAATAATAAATAATGGAAATAAATCAGCTTCACTCCGTTCTTAAGACACTCCGTTCTCCATTTACCGCTAAATTTTCAAGACATTGTGTATTAAGTAGTTAAACTTAAAACAGAGTTCTGCCTTGTTACCAGAGCGATAAATACTAATAAATAATTAATATCCCCGAATGGAATAGCACCCACAACCGTCGTGTGTACAGTCACACTCTTGTGCCACTGCACCATGACGGCCTTTGATAGAATAGAATGTTTTAATATAAAATTTACCTTGACTTGTAAATAAAACTAATCATAAACCTATGTAATCATATTATGTAAATAATATTGTAAATAAACCAACATAGTTTATTCAAAGGAAGTATATAATTTCCGCTTCACACAGCAGGGTTAAAACACTCCGTTCTCTACTTTCCACTGAACTTTTTAATTCATTACGTGTTGAGTGGTGGAACTCAACGCCGAGCTTACACCTTATTGCCAGAGCGAAGAAATTAAAGATACTTTTAAATTCGTAACTAAATTTAAAACGCTATTTTCGTAATTGTTCCAACACTGTGGCTTCTTGATCGCCTATTTTTTATGATTGTTACAAATTTATTTATATTCTACGACACTAAAATTTAACGACTTACGTTCTATAGCGGTTAATAAAACTGAGGCGGTTTTGAGCGATCAGCGGTTATATTTAAAAATCATGGATGTATATGTCTATTTGTCCAATCCCACGTACCAATCCCATGAGTGGTGAGATTTTTGGAGTAATCGTATGGTCACTTTGCTATGGGAAAAACGTATTTGATATTATCCTTATGAAATACTATTTATTACTTTTTTCTACTTTACTTATTATGAAAACGTATAAAAAATTGGATGTAGCGGTATTTGAGCCCGCGCCTCTTTGGAAATCGGATCTTAAAAAGTATATTTTAAAAATATCATATTAAAAAATATATATTATTGAATAATATAAAATTACATAAGAAATGTGGAAAATATTTTCATAAGTATACTATAAACGTAATAAATGTGTGACATAAAATAAAATAATAAAAACACATGAAATTTCATTTAAATTTATTGATAACCAAAACAATATTATTTAAACACGCAATTCACGTCAAAAATCATTTAAAATTTAATTTACAAAATTTATGTATTAACATTTATCATTTAGTACGCCCACGTGTTTCCGCTGTACGATGCTACACTCGAGTTTTGACTCGTGTAATATAGAGGTTACTTACAATATTGAAATGGTTATATCTTAATCAAGTAAATCGTTAGTTAAGTTAACTAGTGAAATAACTGTTTTAGATATTAGGCTGCTGTTAACTCTGCGTTTGATAGGCACTACTAGATAGAGGGTAGACAGAGGGAAGTCACTTTGTTTTCATTAGGCCACTTTCGTTTTTCAGTTTCCGACAAATTCTCGATCATTGAGTGTTGAGTGATGGAACTCAACGCCGCGAACGCTTAGGGAATTAAAACATGCAATCATTAAATTTTTATATGGATATACCTTATATAGTGTTTGTAAATATATTTAAAATATTGTTTAACTAAAAAAAATACTTTAAATAAAAAGAAATATATATTTTTTAAATAGGTATAGGTACATTAAATAACATTTTATTATATCATTATAAAAAAAAAATGAAATTTTCAACCTTACTGTACAACCGATTCCTTATAAGATTTTACTGTTCTGCGTAAAGTAAATCACAGACAATGTAAGTTCTCCTCAAAAGGAGTCCTCGTTTTATCATTATAATGAATTTACACATTATTATAAGATAACAAGTTTGATTTCAGAATAGTGAATATATAAATGAGGTACAGTAGTCAATACAATCTCAGGTCTCAGGTAAGTCGGTGCTCGGGAATTAATTTTTTTACTAAATTTATATTTCTTGGGTAACCTGCTAGAGTGGATTCCATGTGTCAATCGATTTAAAATAACACGCAAATGATAATATATTTGTTTATAGGAACTTAGATCTGTCACATTAATTAAATTATTATTCCTTTTTAATATGATAATGATACCTACATATACATAAAGCTAATTTTACTTTTTGAAAATTATAATAAAATCTATATTTAATAAAATAATACAATATTTTTCCTGGCTGCGTATGGATATATTATTAAATTACAATAAAAACAAACCATTTGTGACCAATAGTAAGTTAGATTTTATGATTATATCTATGAATTTTTTGAGGTATTTAATGATTAAATATTCAATTTCAGTTTCTACGCGTCTTGCGGCTGCTCACCTATGTGGCATTGGAATAATCGCCAAATATGGTCAGCTTCACGCTCGCACACAGCAGAATAGGCAAAGGGAACCTAGTGTTAAGACACTTTGTTCCCCATTTTCCGCCGAATTCAGGAGGCATTACGTATTTAGGGGCGAAACTCAACGTCAGGCTTTGCCTCGACACCAGAGCGAAGAAATAGAAATACAAACGTAAATAAAATATATGTATATGATATATCAATTCCATTTTTCATTATTTTTTGATAATGAAAAAATAATTAGGGGAAGTGCTCTAATTGGAACGAAGTGTCTTCATACTAGGTTCCCAGGTTCCCTCTGTCTACCCTGCTATACGCCAGATACAACATCAAGCCAGATATCGCTATATTACAAAACATTTACCTCTCTGATAAATGTAGCTTTTTAGATTGAATCTACTACAATCGAAATGAAGGCGTAGGTGCGTTGACACGGGCGAGTCAAGTGGCGCAGTTACAACACTTGCGTGTAGTACCCACACTGGCTGACTAAGCGGATTGTGCAAACCATCGTCGGTGAGAACGAGACTTATTACTTTAATTATGAGTGGGTGTGTATTGTGCTTTATTATATCAGAGATCGATTCGATAAAAGCTGTGTCGTTGTAGCGGCGGAATCGATTTTGAAATCGTTTTATAGCTGTTATCAGCTATAAAGTTCTGGTTAATGTTAAGTGTTTTCAAGAAGCTAGGCTGTGAATTGTTGTGATTTTTGTTTTAGTGTCTTTCTTTGACGGATGTTTTTATTTTTGTATGTTTTTTTGATATTTTATTTATATATTTTTTGTACATATTATTAAGGAAATCATTTTAACTATTCAAAATTAAAAAAAAAAACTAACTCACTTTCAATATTGCTTACATTATAACATAAGTTCATAAAAAAACCATAAAAACAATCTTGAATCTTATAACAACTGTACAGGCACATCAAAAGTTGACACAACATATATTAAACCAATTACAACACAACACAACACGAAATCAAATACACGTTAGCAATTTAATCATATCTCACGACTGTTTGTCGTTGAAAACAATGATATAATTGTTACCCACAACGCAAGTGACCGAGGGGCACAATCACGGGTAATTCACTCAATCAACGACAGCCAGCCCCGGGACATAAATGTTGCGAGTAAACAAGCGTGTGCACTTGTCCTAGTAATTGCTACGTGCTAAATGGACTTGAAATTATTCGACGAAAAAATATTTTAAGATTTTATGTTAAGAGGCCGTTGTAGCGCAAAGGTGACAAGCCAGGGACTGTTAGCACAAATGTAGTGGGTTCGATTTCCACTCAGGAAAATGTAATATTTAATATTTTCATCGCCCGTAGAGGCATAGTGGGTCATTGTATTCAACCACTCAACACACAATTTCTTCCCGCAAGGGTTCTCTTTGCATAACCTAACAATTTGCATCTGTTAGCGTCGTGGTGTATATATATTTACGTTTTGAGGTACGGAACCCTAAAAATGTGCTTCAAATGTCCCATGGCGATCATAAATAATCGAACACATAAAATTAATCGAACCTTGACTTCTAAAAAGCGCTAAATAACAAGCGGTCGCACTATTATCAACTAATGTGAGCACAGCATGATATTATT
>JBAIZZ010000535.1:0-25152 GCA_037355905.1 Heliconius aoede | reverse complement strand
AGAGGTGAACAATCGAATTAAAAACCTCTTTTTTCCACCAACTTTTTACTCATTAAGAGCTGAGTTCGTTTCTTCCGGAATGTAAATCGCTGGCCTCCCGTAGAGCAATTAACTAAGACAAACACTGCCGGCGCTACACTGTAGAAAAACAGAAGTTAAGAACTACTCGTATATTACTACATTTATAAAACGTTTACACGCTTGTCTCAAAGTTGGACCGGAACGTCCATTTGTTTTTATTAAAGCGATTTATATTGAATTTAATGTGTAATGGAACACTAACTAGAATATTATATTTAAAGTGGCAATAGAGTCCGAGAAGAAAATATAACAGTTGCTGTTCTTTACTTTCCTAAGAATAAGAAATAGTGCGATTTTATGGTGCAGTTGAGTTGCAGGTTGGTTGCAGGTTGGTCCATAACCGTAACCGAAATTCTCACATACTAGAAATTAAATCTTTAATGTAAAAGTTTCAAGCAATATAAGTGAAATATGTAGAGAGTTGTACTAAACTGGCTATAGGAAGAATTCTGGAGGCATGGCGACATGAGTGGCGGAAATCAACGCAGAGCTTGCCTCGACACCATAACGAAAACGTGGGACTGAAACCCACAATGCATCGCGTTTTCTGTCACATGCTATGCCCCTGCTTCACGGATGGCCTCCATATAATAATGATTAAAAGTTCAATGTCGAAACGAAGCAGCAGGTAAAGTGTAGCTTCCGCCTCAGTATTTAGTCCAAATCTTCTTCACGAATTAAAGTTTAATAAGGATACATTTGAATAATATCTGTTATTATAATACCTCACTTTAGATTTAAAAACCTTCACACTCTTTCCCGGAATAAATAGAAGGGACGTAGTGTTGAGACTCTGTTCCCCACTACCTGTTTAGTGGGCCAACTCTTATTTTACCCTGCTTACCCTGCTATTTGCGGGATACTGCGTGAAACTATAAAAAGAGAGATCTCATCAAAAGTTTACAGTATGGGTACATATATAAATACATAAGTACGTGTGTAATATGTGCGAAGCGGGATGTTTACTATTTACTTTTCAACTTGAACACAAATACACGAACAGTGAAAATAGTAAATGGAGTTTACAATTCACAAGCGCTTACATTATAGCTATGAAACTAAATTATGTTGACATTTTTTTTAGCTTTATGCTTTATCTGACATATAGAGAGAATTAACCTAGTGTCGTTGGAGTCTGTGCAACCAGCGCCCAATTTTCCATTTAATTTTCAAGACATTAAAGCCGCGTGGACGGTGGGCCACTATCTTCGCAATTCTTTTTTTTTTTTTATGTATAATATTGAAAACTTACTGAGATTTTTGACGCATTTCCCGCAGAAAGAGACACCAGCCAATATATATATATACTAATCTACTATCTTTTAAGTCTGAGTTTTTTATTTGTTTAGTTTAGAAATAACTAAGAATTGTGTTGACTGACACATCTTAAAAGCTCGAATGAACTCCGACCATAGTTCCTGAGATTACTGCGCTCGTCCAATGAAACTCATTCATCGAGGGAACATCGAACCCACGACCATCATTTTTATTTATAAATCTATAGAATATTCTGCCACGATAGTATATTTTTTCCAATAGAAAATAAATAGATTCGATTGATTTATGTTTGATTGGTTTTTCCAATTAAGCTCGTATAATAATTAAACGCGTCCATAGTTTCACTAGACACGTGCCACATGTGTTTTTGTCTATACGTTGTAATGAAATTCTATATTAAAATATACCTATTTTAGATATAAAATAAAAAAAGATTTAATTTTTTTATATTATGAAAATTAAACAACATAGAACCCGGCGTTAAGTTCCGTTCCCTTTACCTACTCTGCTGTGTCCGGGATACAGAGTGAAGTTAGAAAAAAGACAAAATTATATCTAAGTAGGCAATTAATATTTCAAAGCGAAAAAGTTTATTTGGCCGGACGCACTAACGTCAAGAACAACTGGTGCTTTTAAGCACGAAGGCTATATTACATTCAACGTAAACTATTTAAATAACCAATTGGAGTTTCCAAGAAACTCTTCTATATACAGGATGCAGCATAAAGCTAAAAAAATTTTAAAACTTACGGTTATTTTTAATAAGTTCAGAATGTATTTAAAAAAAAGTTACAACGCTCCCTATTGAGCATTACTGAAACTAAATAGTGATTGAGAAAATGTAAACTTCTCAAAAGCTGTATGAAACTGGCTCTAGATGACACTTCATGGTAACAAAACCTGCCTAAAACTTTTTAAATTATCATTAAGTAATTTAAAGAAAAGTACACAATCTAAAAATCTAAATATATATTTTTTTCAATTTTATCCTACACGCAGTAGAATACACAGAGGGAACCTGGAACCTAGTATTAGAACACTTCCGTTCCCTACTTTCTGAAAAATTCTTGATTCATTGTATGTTGAGATATATATTTTAATTAACACTTTATAAAAACATAATTGATATTTAATAGTAATTATATCTCTAAATATTTTTATACAAAACAGCCAACAGCGCCATCTATAATAAATTACTAAAAAAAACATATTTTAGTTAGTAAGTAGTTTATGAAAACATAGATGGCGGTTATAATAATAAAAAAAACTTAATTGACCTTCATTCATTATGTTTTGTCTATAATATAAATAAAATAAACTGTACTTTTGTTTTGTTTGTTTTAATGAGGCTGTCGTGGCGTGGTTGTAGATTCGATTCCCACACGAAAAAAATATATTTAATATTTTGATTTTCTCATGCCTTAATTAACGGGTTCAATCCCATCAAGGGGAGAAATTACATTTTCATTTCTCTAGTAAAGTAACGATAAAAGAAAAAGTTAAGTTTTTCGAGACATAAGAGGTAATAAAAACATTTTCTAATATATTTTTTTTGTCGTTTTGAAATAATTAATGTTAAAATGTTAATATTAGGCATATTATTTTATTTCAATTTATAATTAGTATATAATCCGCTGCCTTATTCCTTCTCGGCGTATATGCCACATATGTGGACACGTGCGTGCGACTGTAAACCCAAAAGCTGTGGGTCCGTTTCCTACTCGAGGAAAGTAATAGTTTCTAAGAAATGACTAGTCTTAGAAAGTTGTTTGACTTTACTGTATTATTAACCTATATGCCTAGACAATGTAGGGAATGACAAGGGAGACTCTGAGAGATATCTCTAAACCCCTACAGGAACGAGATTTTCCATATCCTTCTTAGACCCATATTTATGAACCGCTCTCAACTTTAAGAACCCTCTTGAGATGCTGTTTTATTCATAGGTTCTATTTTTTTTAGCAGGCAAGGCGCTCCGTTCCCATTAAGTTCCCATTTCCGTTCTCCACTTTCCGCCAAATTCAGGAGGCTTTTCATTTTGAGTGGCGAAACTAAGCGCCACGCTTTGCATCTTTATCTGAGATAAATAAAATGAAAATGTTAAATATTTTATCGTATTTATAGTCGCACGCTTGGATCCTTCGACGATATAAATTATAATGTATGAATGAAAACGGCATCTTAAGATTGATCTCAACCTTAAAGTCAACGCAAACAAACTTACAGGATTAAACTTACTTGTTATAGAATATAATCGAAATGAATGAAAAGAAAGAGAAAAGTACCGTACGCCTGTGCTGCGACTATCAGATGTCTTTGGTTTTATTGCTTATATATCATAATCTATTTCACTCGGTCAACGCACGACCTGTTCACCCAGCCAGTGGGACGGAACATGTTTTATTATTTTAATCATTTTATAAAAAAATATATAATAAATCAAACAGGGTATGCGGAGGGAACCTAGTGATAGCTATCACACTCCGTTCCTCACTTACTGCTGATTTCTGGAGGCGTTGCGTGGTGAATGGTGGAACACTACGCCGCACTTTGCCTTGACACCAGAACGTAGATATGAAGCCCAGCGTTGGGTTTCGCCACTCAGCACATAACTCCATGAAATATTGCAACGGCGGGATATTATAACACTAGGTTCTCTCTGCCTATCCTGCTACAGCGCCTGCCGTTATGTATATGATACATAACGATTATATATATGACTATACATATATTCTTAAAATCAGATTTTTTATTTATATTCATTTATATATATTTTTTAAGTTTTTTAAATTGTGGTTTTTTAATTGTAATTTTGTAGAATGCCACGTAACTAAGCATTTTCTTCTTTATAAGATGCGTTTTTAACTGTTTAATAACAGTTAACAGTTTGCATAATACAAGTCTGATACAAAAAAATACCGGTTCTTAACTCACATCTCATGTACTTCAAGAGGGAAACATCAATCGTCAGTTAATTATTATACTTTCTTTAATATTTACTATAATTTTAATGACTGTCATCCTCTTGACGACAAATTATCGTATTAAAAAAGTAGCTTCACGTTTTTTCCCGCACAAGAGAATGGGCAAAGGGAACTTGTTGTTAAGTTAGTATGTCGTTTTCGAGACATTGCGGAATTGAACGTCGCACTTAGTCTACTATCCCACTTCCACAGCCTCAATTGTATTATTAAAAAATAATTAATATGTAACTTTGTATACTAGAAAAACATGGATATTAACAATATATTACGCAATTTTGTCAGGTCCCGTAGACCTTAATACATTTTGTTCCTTCACGTTGTAACCCACATATAGCAGACTAGGCAGGCCCTCTGCCTAGCCTGCCTGGGAACCTGGTTTTAGTCACTCCGCTCTTATCATGACCCTTCCGTTTCCTACTTACCACCAAATTCTAAAGCCATTGCGTGTAGATTACATTACATCGTTTTTAATTTCAATCACTCATGTTCATTGAAAAAATTACAAATTGTAAAAAGCAATTTATCTCAATGAATTAAAAATTTACTTGCAGATCTCTAAAAGCTGTCAATATGAATAATGGCTATTCAGACTTTATTGGTTCATCGATAATGTGCTGCATCTCGCTAACAATATAAAACGGTACTTAAATGAGGTCGCAGCCAAAATTAAAGATATAACTGTATTATATTTTTTATAATTCCATTAAACGTCATTATAGTCTTTTTCAAATTATTAATTTAAAAAAGGAAATTATTCACTAACAGTTATATAAATATATCACTAACAATTATATAAAATATTTTTAACACTCTCACTAAGCATGATATTGATTTTTCCTTTTTTTATAATATATTTTTATATAATAGAAAATATTTTTGTTTTACTAAATCAATCAATTTTACATATAAATATCTATAATTTTAATATAAAACATAATAATCAACTCGTTAAGACTACTTAAAATAATGAACATAATATAAAAAAGTTTTCAACATCTGTCCATACGCATTCGCGAGTGCGCGAGCGCCGGTCAACTAGTCGAGCGCATCTCTCTTACAGGCGCAGATCTATTTTCTTTTACAATATATTATTATAAATTATATTAATTAAAACAATAAAAACTACGCGTAAAATAACATAAAATTTTGAAAATATATAGTTTTTTTTATTAGGGCGTGTATTAAACAATGTATGTCTAACTTTGACAAATTTTAGCTTTCGCGCCAAAATTGTTTTGTCAGCTATGAAATGTGAATATTTATTTTTAATTATAAAAGATAACCTTTATATATAATATTAAAAATAATGATTTGTTTCAAATATAACATTATATATGTGTAAATTAAAGAATGTAATCTTAAAATAAAACAAAGTATTACAAATCCAAGTGTCAATTGTGTGTTATATCGAGTGTTTATAAAACAAAAATAAATAATACGTGACTATGAAGTGGTTTCTCATTTTGTTTATAATACCTGCGCAGGCGTCGGTCGAGACACCGCTGAACATCACAAGGTTAGTGCTAATTAATCGGGTAAAGTAAGAATTTTTATTTAAAGAAAGTTGTTGAATATTGACATAGATGAGAGTTAATCGCTTATTAATGATTATTTAATGTGGGAAATACTTGTTTATTGGTTATATATGATACAAATTTTATGATTATATAGTCGCTTATAATATCTACATTTAAAGCTGTTATGGCGCAGTGAGAGAGGGTGTGGATCAGCGTTGCCAGATTTTCTCCAGATGAAAAGCGGGGTTTTTGAACATTTTAAGTAAAAAAGGGATTCTTTCGCCAAATGACTTATTTGTATTTCATTGCATTTATTTGCATGTTATTGCTTGTGTTGTACTGTACCAATGTATGTTATTATCATTTATTTTACCCAACTCCGAATAAATACAAGAGGATTATGTTTTAATTGTGAGAATTATATTGTCATTTTATAAGATAACATCCGCGTATGTCCGTTTACTCGGACGTGTCAAATATAATTATTAAACGCATTTACGTTTTTAAAATTCAATCAAATCAAATCTTCTTCTTCATTCTCATCGTGACTCATTCTCGCGAGTACCTGCCATTCTGTGTATTTCTTCATTGAGAATTCGATCCGGTAAGCTGACTCCGCATATCCTCCGAAGGCTGAACTTGAAACTGACACCTCCCGTCAACGTGTTTACCAATACCAAACAGACATTATTTTTCCAAAATACTGTTAAAACACTCCGTTCTCCACTTTCGTCCAACCGATCACATATCGAAACGTTGCTTCTTTGTCGTATTACTGGCGAGCGAGCGAAATAAAAAATATTCCTGGATATCCAACCCACAAGCGTTCTCTGTACCTACAGGTTAAACACCTATTCTCCTCCACTATATAGTAGGAGCGTACACACGGCCACATAAATTATCTCTTACCTTTAAAAACAAAGCATTTCTACTTGAGACAGGCTATCTCAAGTATCTAAACAACAATGTATCAATATTATACACAATATAAATAAGTACATATTGTATAATAATAGATAACACGTGGCCATGATTACATTACGCGGTCGCCACACAACATGCTCAAAAACTTGATACTGGGCCAGTCGTGGCGCTGTGTGAAGTGAGCGACTGTAAACGCAACTGGTTTTGGGTTCGATCCCCTTTTGAGGTAATAAATTATTTATTTTAATTTGTCATTTCTTCGCTCTGGTATCGAGGCAAAACGCGGCGTTGTGTTCCGCCACTCAACACGCAATGCCTCCATATTTCCTTTCTCCTTCTGCCTTCCCTGCCGTGTGCGGGAAGCGTGAAGTTTCTTACTTGATACAGGTAAACAAAGCGAGATATTCAGTCGAGCAAAGGGTAATACGATACAATCTCAAAACATACTTCAGTGTTGATATCTGATATACTAGTGTGTGTGATGGGAACATGGTAGACACGTGATTCATGTGAGAAAAATTGAGGTTTTATGAGGCAGATATTTAAAAGAACATTTGACTGGATACTTATTATGTATAGATTCATATATACTTATAAAATACTCTCATGTTACTTTGCTGCTAGTCGTGGGCCGTGGCACAGGAGCGTAGGTACGGGAAGGGTTGTGGGTTCGATGGCCATTCGAGGAAAAAAAATTTAAAATTTCATTTAATTACTCTTGTAACTGGGCAAAGATTGTTCATGCCTGAACAATCAACAGTGTCTCAACACTATGTTCCCTATTTCCCTCTGCCTACTCCGAAACGTGCGGGATACAGCGTGAAACAAAAAAAAGGAATCAGCTCATCTCTTCGAAATAACATCGTAATGCAAAAGATATTTTATCTCACGAGAGAACAATCACTAATGGGTCGCTCGCAATAAATAATTATATACCTACCCTCCTTATGAAACAAAAAATTTAATTACTAGTGTATAAAACAATGGAAGGTTCTAAACATCCGGTTTAGTTGATTTTAATATTTATAAATACATATTGTTATTTTGCTAATCATAATTAAACTATTTATTATTAAATTTAATTTTTATTTGTCTAAGTTAATTTTAATTGTATGTATATATGTATGTTATATGTGTATGAGGCAGTCGTCGCTGTCAAGCTTGTATCTGCAAACGAGACATGTTGTAAATAAAATATTAATACAATATTATATATTTTCATTTTCGCTTCGCTCAGTTGCCGAAGCAAACCGCGTTGAGTTCCGCCACTCAATACGCAATGCCTCCAGAATTCGGTTAAAATTGGAGCAGAGTGTCTTAGCACTAGACTCCCTCTGCCCGTATACAGCGTGAAGAGGATAAATAAATAAACTAATATAAATCCGTCTTAAATTAATTAGTGGGCCAAGAGATCTCAATTACGGTAACACAGTCGATCATTTTGTATTTCCTTAATTAAAACAACCTGTTTTAATATAAGGACGTCGATATGAAAGTGGGTTTGTTACAAAGACGACTTTCTCGTCGTTCACATTGGTAGTAGGTACATATGTGGGTAAAACTTATGTGTGTCACTTTAGTAATCACTTTTAGTAAATATTATTTATATTGTGACTGTAACGCGACGGTTGTGGGTTCGATTCCCACTCGGGGAAGTGAAATATTTATTTACGTTTATATTTCCATTTTCTTCGCTCTGGTGTCGAGGCAAAGCACGACGTTGAGTTCGGCCACTCAACACGCAGTGCCTCCAAAATTCGGCAGAAAGTGGGGAACGAAGTGTCTGTGTACTCAATACCGCTCTTTGCGAAGAAATTAAAATATTAATGTAAATAAATATTTCATTTCCTCGAATGGGGATCGAACCCACAACCGTCGCGTTTACAGTCAAACGCTGTGCCGCCACTCCTCTTCAACAATTTAAACAATTTTAAGGAAAAACACATTAACATATAATATATAAAAACCAACCAATTAAGAGAGAGCCGGACACCTAGGGTTCCGTAAGAACTTCTCGATTGTACGTCAACGGGTGGTACAACTGATATAAGTTGGCTAACTTGATACCGCCACTTGATTTTGGAAATAAAAGTCATCTTATAAGGATTCCGTTATTTTTCTTTTGAGATACGGAACTCTAAAAAAATTTACTTACCGTTGACCTCAAATCTGTCGCTTTAGAGATCCTCATTCTTAATTTCGTTCGTGACCTCCAAAACGAAGGTATAGTAAACATACGAGTACTTGTTCAACATTTGCATGTCGACTTTGACCCACAAATAAATACAGATTTATTTTATTTTATTTTCTTATTTCACGTCATAAAATCTAATTATTTTATATAAAGGTAATAAAAAAATATTAATTTTAGGAATATTATGTAAAAATGGAAGGGAGGGCGCCACCGTGCCACAGTAAACATCGGCTCCACAATCAAAAATCTTTTTAAAAGTTATTAATGTGTATCTGGACAGTATTAAAGTGTAAAGTGATAGAAAACAGTGTAAATAATATCATTCATTGGAGAATAGGACTAAATTGATGAAAATGACTAATAAATAAACAATTAAAGTCTGGACCTTCAACTGTATTTTTCTCTATTACTACGAGGACTTATACTGATAAAAACGTATGTAATACAGTGAAAAAAGTGCAATCTAACATTTTAAGTGCAAGTTTTATGCTAAGAAACTAATTAGTGTAATTTGGCTACCAAACATAACCTCATATCAGAATGATTAGCAACTTCGAATAGATCACCGGTAGACAGCATATTAATTACAGCGCCATCTACTACAAGTATCATCAACTACTTCAAACATCAGCCATTAAGTTTAGTACCGGCATTCATCGATAAGATAACTACATCGGCGAACACAGTGGAAGAACGAACTACTAGAGGGCACTACTTGTACCACAACAAACCAGTCATGGACGAAATTATGAATGCTCTTAGAAACATACAAAGAGAATTAGACGATCAAAAAATAGAAATTCGAAAAAGTGGAGAGAATGTAGCAAAACAGGTTACACAGAGTATCAATAAAATATTGGATGAAAGGTTCTTCAAATGGGAGGAAAATCAGAAAAAATTGAAGTGCAAGAAAAAATAATTTATTTTTTGGAGAAACAAGCGAGACAGAGGAACATAGTTTTCTTTGGCATTGAAGAGAATGTAACGTCATATGAAAATCTACAAGGAAACTTGTTAAACTTTATAAAGGAACGCTTTATTATTGATATAGAACCCAGGGATATACAAGAGATAAAAAGAATTGGAAAGCCAGGGGACAAACCTCGCCCAGTGATTGCAACCTTCTCTACCCTAGGTACGAAGATAAATATATTCAAACAGAAGGGAGTTTTAAGGGACACTCAATATTATTTGAAGGAAGATTACCCAGTGCAGGTACTGGAGACGAGAAGAGAGTTACAAGAACAATTAAAGTTGGAGAGAGAGAAGGGTAACAAAGCGTTTATAAAATATGACAAACTGATCGTACAAAAACCGAACCAGAAAAGGTCCCTTCCTTCTACACCAGTAGACAACCACCAACAACAAGATGAAACTAACACTCAAGCCAAGAAAAAGACCAAACCGCTAAAAACACGTTCCCCTACGCGTAGGTCGAATAGAGTCTCGGAAGGAACCTTGAAACCAAGCATGTTGAACTTTCTAGCTAACAAAAATATAATTAACACAAAACAGCGGCAAGAAACTGAAAACAGAGACAATAACTTATAACAACTAAGGCCCCCCTCTCGCACGGATTATATAAACGCAACAAGTCATACAAGCAACAATAAACATCTTCCAACACGGGTGGTCGCCGCGGAAGATTACGACCACAACCCTCCAAAGAGAACAACAAATATAAAAACACCAAACTCAACTTCTAGAATAATAAATAAACTGTATATACTAACATACAACGTTAGAACCATGTCAACTCACGAAAAACTATTGGAACTAACAGAAGCATTAAAAAATATAAAATATGATATAATTGGATTGTCGGAAACGCGGCGGCTCGGCACAAAAATTGAAAAATTTTAAAAACTGTATACTCTGTCATTCAGGATTCACAAAGGGCCTCTATGGAGTCGGCTTTCTGATAAATTTAAATCACAAAAAGAACATAGAAAGCTTTATCGGTATCTCAGATAGAGTCGCACTGTTAAATATAAATATACATGACAACAAAATGTCAATTATACAAGTGTACGCACCCACAGAAGCAGCGAAAGAAGAAGAAATCGACACCTTCTACGCGGATATATATAAAGCCATGGACGCTGCACACAACACATACATAATTACGGGGGACTTTAATGCCAAAATAGGCCAACCAAGGGTCGAAGAAAAAGTGGGAATCTTTGGAGGAGGCCTTCACCCGCGGAGGGGTCCTTGCAAATTATTAAAAATATATAAATTAAAACATAAGAAATAAGAAGATAGAGACAAGTGATATAGTGTAATTTTATAGAGGTTTAAGCTAGCCATCTTATGTGTAATACTTGCAAGGAATTAAAAGGCTTTTTTATTTTTAAATATTTATTTATGTATAAAAATGATTTTAGTGGAATTACTCTTAAAAAGGAAGCCTCGGTTGCCCGCGGAGGGAATATTTGAATTAGTAGCAGGAAGGCATTGATGACAATGGGTGAGCCGAAGGGGTATGCAGAGATTATGAATTTATATAAGCGAAGTTGCGGATAACAACTAGTAAATCTCAATCATCTCAATGACTATATAAAATAATTTAAAAAAATACCTATTAACACCTATGTTAGTTTTGAGGCAAAAGCGCCCGAGTCCCGCCAGGTGTTGAATCTCGACACACGCAATGCCAAAAAAAAACATATTATAGTTTTTCAAATATTTGATTTTTATTTATTCTTTTCTTCTCAGCTCACCATGTACAGACAAGAATCATATATTTCTGGCACCCGGCGTCCTGACAGCGGGTGCTACTGCCAGGTCTTGTATATCCAGGTTCTACACAGATGGGCCAGCTAGTGTGGTCCTCACGCTGGTGACTGACGTTGGAACTGTTACAGCAGTGAGGGATTTAGCGGCAGGTCAGTATAAAAAAGATTTTTGCTTATATTGTTCTTATGTTCTACGGAATTGCACTTAGCAATTTATTTAACCACAAAAAAAATGAAACGCTTATAAAATAAAAGCACACTACAGAACCCAGTCGAAATGGGCACAAGCGTACGACTGCAAACTCATTTATAGTTATTTTATTTTTAAAAATATATATTTTTATTTCTTCGCTCTGAGGGCAAAGCGTGGCGTTGAGTTCCACCAATCAACACGCAATGCCTCCAGAATTCGTTGGAAATTAAGGAATAGAGTGTTTTAACACTAGATTCCCTCTGCTTACTCTGTCTGCCAAAAGAAAATTAAATGATGCAATGTGTATTTATTGTATTTTTTTTGCTTTCAGGTGACGGAGGCTGCGTAGATATCTCAGTTCCGCAATTACCAAATACGAAAGCAAATCTTACAGTCAATATTCGGTTAGTTTTATATAGTTTATGCTTGAAATATAGTTTTTTATAGTTATTTTAGTTTCTAAGGGCACAAAGTATGACTGTGGAAGCGACTGCTTGCTTGTTTCTACGCTCTGGTCTCGAGGCAAAACGCGGCGTTCAGTTCCGCTACTCAACACGCAGTTCCTCCAGAATACGGCGGAACGTGGGAAAGAGTGTCTTAAAATTTCCTCTTGCCTACCCTGCTTAGTGCGTGTTACAGCGTGAAAATAAATTAATTTTATAATTATGATATGATGAGAGAGTCTGTTCAACGATTGCAAGTTCGATTCCCAGTAGGAGGAATGAATTATTTAACATATTAATTTCCTCGCTTTGGCGACAAGACAAAGCGCGATGATTTGGCAATGCGTGAACGGAATGTCTTAACACTAAGTTCGCCTTTCTGCCCACCTTGCTATGTGCGGGATACAAAATGAAGCTAGAAAATGAAATTAATTTCCTCAGGTACCCAGAAGCGCATTGCACCTGGGAACGTCACATATCTTTACGGATAGCCAGTGGCAGGATAATAGTTATTCATACAGAGAGAGCTAAATACAAGCCCGGAGACGTAGTGCGGATACGAGCGGTCGCGTTGAAAGCGGACCTTACACCTACTCCGTCTAATGTAACTTATATTTGATAATATTTTATTTTCGGGGGTTTTTTTTGTTTTTGTTGATGTAGTGTCTTTTAAAAAGGTTTTCGTCAGATTGTCTTGATATATGGAAAAAACTGGGGTTTTTTTTTTCGATAGCAGAATAGCCGGAGGTTATAAAGGCCTTATTACCTTCGTTCAATATTCGAGACAGGCGGGTTCGCTTAGCAGAACTCAAATCTTATTACCAGAGCGAGGAAATCAAAATATCTAATTTCCCCATTGGAATCGAACCCACAACCGTCGCTTTCAACGTTGCTTTTCGTTTTTTTCTTCTCTACAAATGTATAAAAATTATAATAGTTAGATAGTACTCTATGAACTAGACGGCACATGTTCGTAGTGCACTGCCCGAAACACTCGACCGCGCTTTCAAGAGCACTCCGCATATCTCACTGGAACACGCTGTATACGCTGTAGTTGGTTTGTATTGTCTTTGTATGTTATGATAAATTGCGTTATTTTATTAGTTACTTTATTGATCATATTTTTATATTTTTAACATGTTATAAGAAAAATACAGTTTAGAAAACATGAAACTTCGTTAAAACCGGGATTCAAATCCGCGCCTCTTTGGAAACCAAGCGTTCTGATCGACTAACCCGTACGTTCTCATCGGGCTAGGTCGAAATTCTTATGCTTGCTGCTACTTATTTTTATTCCTAGCATCTCTGTAGGGAGATTTTTGCTAATTTCCGCTACACAAAGATAAATAGAAATATTTAATACAGAGAAAGCTCTGTATTAAATATTTTTTTATATTTTTAAAATGCTATTCCATAGTTGAGAAAGACAAATACTTTTAAGAATTTATTTTATAACGTGATATATAATAATCGAGTTCATCGTAACCCAATGGGACAGCGTCTAACTACAAATATGATGGTATTGGGTTCTATTCCCAGTAACGGGAATGGACAATTTCAGTTTGTCCTGTGATCTACTTATGTCCAGCAAGAGAAAACATGGTGTTGAGTTCCGCCATTAAATAAGCAATTACTCGAATTCGAGAAATAAATTAAAGAATGAGTCTATAAACATCATATTCCCGTCATCATATCAGATATATTCGTAAAATAACTGCAAATTTTAATCTAATAAAACTCGCTTTTCTGAGTGGGAACTATAAACACAGTTAACTAAAAGGTACTCAACACAACGATCCTCGTTAACCTGCTTCGTATCACGTTATCAATCAACAGCTAAAAAAATGCGGGAGCTTAAAGTTAAAATTCTAAAAAAAAGAACAAAGACGAACACTCTTAAAATTAAATTTATTGGATTTTATAGCAGAAGAAATAAAAAGATAAACTAAAAGAAATCTCATTATATAATTTTATTATTATTAATTAGTTCGTATCACTTAGTCACGTGCTTTATCAACTACAACATTAATTATCTATTAGTAAAATATTATGATTCATTAAAAACAAATAATTTAATATTAACATATAGATAGAAGAAATCTGGCTCGAAGGACCACGCGGCACTTACGACGGAGTCAAAATGGCGCAGTGGTTAAAAGTTCGTACTAGACTCGGATTAGCGCAAGTTCAACACAATTTAGATGAATCTCCGCCGATTGGGAAATGGACAGTTAGAGCCAAATTGGCTGATGGGTCGCAGGTGAGTTGATTCCTTTTATTTTTTTAAGGAAATATAACTTAACGAATTGAAGCCTTCAACTTTGTTTGTGTAGACTACTAAATATAAAATCTAATTTTTTCCCGTTTCCGTAAGAATTTTGATAAATCTTATACTATATTATTATAGTATGTAAATATAGTTTGATATGAAACTGATCGGTTAAGTATAAAATTCAGATTCATTCAATTCCTATCACAACAATATTGTTATTTTCATTTTAAATGTTTGAGTGTAATGAGTTCAACAAAATTATAATTGTTAATATTTTTTGCTTTAAGATGTCAAATTATTATTAATCCATATTTTTTAATTTCCAGGGTTCCGCAGCGTTTTGGGTGGGTAATTATGAAATACCGCCATTTCAACTCACAGTGCGACATTCACCTCGTATTCTTAGGACCAGTGAAAGATTAGTGTGGACTGTTTGTGTCAGGTATTCATACAAAAATATAATATTATACCTCCAAATTCCCCGAAAACGATTTTTCTAGATAATAGTCCTCCTAGACGGTGAACGAGATATAGCCGAGCCCCTAGGGCTCCCGAAATCTCTATGTCTCCGTTGGATGTAGAATTCATCGAGAGAATAATCCCAAAAAACTAGCCATGAATCGGAATATTCCGATACTTAATTATTAAAATAGACACTGCGCAGGACGCTACTGAACAGTATTTAGCATTAATAACATAATATTTGAGGCCGTCGTTGCGCAGTGGCACAAGGGTGTTCCTGTATAAGGGTGTTACGTGACAGTTAACGTGGGTTCGATTCCCACTCGAGGAAGTGAAATATTTACGTTTATATTTCCATTTTCTTCGCTCTGGTGTCGAGGCAAAGCGCGGCGTTGAGTTCTGCCACTCAACACGCAATTATTTAGGGCTATTAATTTGTCGATGTAGACAAATCATAAAAATACTCACAAATCTCTCCTACGTTCCTAAGGTACCCATGGTCAGAAGCTGTAGAGGGTATGCTTGTAATCCGCCTGAGAGGAGCGGGGGGCTCGGGAGACGCGGGTGTGGGGGGTGCGGGCGTGCGCACGGCGGTGCGCCTGCGTGCGCGCGCCTGCCACCGGCACGCAGCTGCTGCGAGGCGCGTGGGGCTGCGCGGACAGCACGCGCCCGATATTGTTATTGCTGATTTCTCTTTCCAGGTCAGTATATACGATCAGTCAGTACAATATAAATTCAATAATAAATAATCATTACACCAGCCGTAACTAGATGGTGATATGATATGGTTTGGTTAAAACCTTGCAGATATGTAATAGAAATTTTATAAGATTGAAAGAGAGTTATACTAATGTCAACCTTAGTTCAAGCTGGAGCTCATGAGTGAGTGTCCGGTCTTCTCCGCGATGAGAGATGCTCTACAACATTAGGAAAGACGGTGTGCTTATTGGTTGTTTGAAAGTTATAATTATGTTCACCAGTATCTATTGTAGTAAATAAGATACAAGTCATTTATAGAGTCCATTTGTATAAATTACGTCACTATGACGTTACTTTTGTTATTTTATGTTGATCTATATGATGTATTGTAATTATATAATAGAATTTAATAAACTAAATTATTACCGTATAATATTCTTTGGACGTTAATTAACAAATAAAATCGTAATAACTACGACAGACTTTTAAAAAATTATCACATATTTGACTTAGATTGTTTCATCGTTACTTAAAATACTACATTAGTAATACATTTATTGAATATATATGAATTTCAAAATCAAATCAAAGTAAATTAACAATAAAACAATTATAATTTTTACATAACTACTTTCATTATAAAGGAGGAAGGCACAAGAGTATGGCAGAATACCACAGTTGTGTCTCAAGTGGTAAATGAACCTGTTACCATAGAATTTCTTACTCGCAACTTTGCTGTTGTGTCACCCGGGTTACCATATAGAATTAAGGTAAGAAATAAAAGCATGTTATACTTTTATTTTCTAAATTACATTATGATTTGCAGCACCGAGGCAACAGTGACTGTACACGTATTGGTAGTGAGTTTGAATACTGCTTAGGGTAGTAAATTATCTTCATATCCCCGTTTTAGACAAACAAAGAATGATGTATTAAATTCAAATGGAAAGTAAAGAACAGAGTGAGCTATGCAGGAAAAAGTGTGAACAAAGTAAAAAACAATAACTTATACCTCCTTTCATTCTGTTTGAATATTCAAATTTGAAAATTTAAAAAAATAAATTAAGTAGTTAGAATAAAAAATAACAGCGTTACGATGAATCAGCTTCACGCCGTATCCTGCACACAGCAGGGTACGTATAGGGAACCTAATGTTAAGACATTCCGTTAGGTTAGGACATTCCGAGTGGTGGAACTCAACGCCACGCGTTGCCTCGACACCAAAGCGAAGAAATGAAAATATACATTTAAATAAATATTTCATTATCTCGAGTGGGGAAACAACCCACAACTCCACTTTCTGCCCCTGCGCCACGACTGGCCTAAAACATAACATTTTTTATATTCACAGATAAAAGCAACAAAATGGGATGATAAGCCGGCCTCCAATGAAACTGTTACCGTGTGTCGATACAAATCGTATACCTTGAATTCCACTTCTTCCGATCTAACTTCCAATACTTCTTATTCTTCCAATCTTATTTCCAAGTCATCTAATTCTTTCAATTCTTCTGACTATCTTTCTTCTAAATCTACCAATTCATCTAATAGTATTTGTGTACAAACAGTGACTGATGAAAAAGGATTAGCTAGGGCTATGTTCAGTGCTGATAACGATCCGAGTCCATTTTATAATTTTAAGGTTAGTTAGTCTTTACTTGTATGGTGTATTGAATTTTGTTCATAAATGTAAATATTATATAAATAATGACGATGAATGAACGCAATGGTTGAAGGTTAAGATTTAATTTCAATTTCATTCCAACTTTCCAAATACTATTTCATTCAAATTACAGGTCATTCTTCAAAACTCTACAGCCACTATGCAAGCATGGAGTACTCGAACAAGAGTCACTGGAGACACAGAGGCTTATGGGGGCAATAGTATCAAAGGGGTAAATGGGGTCACAGCAGCGGCTTTGGGAGCGTTGAAGGCGGAACCCAGAACGTTGTTACCATTGTACTTGTCACTGCCGGGAACAGATTACAATGCGATTACTGTACATTTTGTGGTTAGTTTTTGTTCTGATTATAGATCTTATTGGATTGATTCAAATTGGTTTAAATATGGAAGTATTTTAATTTTAAAGTTGTATGTGATGTCTTAATTTATTTAAGATTATATACTCTTATGTAACAGCTTTGTATGAAAATTTTTTGATAAAGATTTTTCCCTATAGAAAATTTCTTTTGCAACAGTGTTCATTTTTTTTAATATAATGGTTGTCTGTTCATCATTAATATTATAGTTGTTTGTCTATAATTAGACAAAGTTTAAAAAAAATATCTGAATGTCAATTCACTATTAGCCTTAAACATAAGAACACTAAACTTCCTAATTAATTAACTATTATATTACCAGGTAATAACCCGAGGCGGTACAATATACCGTTGGGGCGCCACCACTCAATGCCCCACTACAACTGACAAAGTACACTTATCGCAACGTGATATGCCCTGTCCGAGAATCGAACCTGTAACTAATGGGGAACTTTCTGGACTCTCTAGAGTATTATTGCCTGTTAGGATGACACATCAGATGTGCCCGGACAGCCATCTCGTTGTTTATTTTAGATTTAAAGATGAAATTGTTACCGCTAGCAAGCATTTTACGATGGACGATTGTTTTGTTAATAAGGTAAGTTCTTTAATATATTTAATAAGGTACGTTTTTAACTTCAAGCTGTATCCCGCAAGTGGCAGTGTAGGCAGAGGGATCCTAGTGTTAAGTCAGACACTTCGCTCTCCACATTCCGCTGAAACCTGGAAGCATTTCATATTGAGTTGGAGAATTTAATACCAGATCGAAGAAATGAAAATATTAAATATTTAATTCCTTCGTGGAAATAAAACCTAAAATCCATCGGGTTTACATTAACACACATGTGCTCCCTCGCCACGACTGGCCTCAAATATATATTTTTTCATTTATATTACGTATTTTTGATAATTTAAAACGAAATAAGCACTATTCAGAAACTCTAAACGTTTTTTATAAATATAAAAATTATATGTAGTAGTTTGTATATGTAAGTCATACGTATAAAGTATTTTTTATAATTAATTATGTTTGTGTTGTTTCTGTACGGCTAATATAATGTATTATTTAGTTATATAGACTCTATTACATAATAACTAAGACATAAAAAAAATCAAGATTTCTAGTAAATAATGAATTGTAGAAAATTTAGCATTTAATCTCATATACTACCTACATATAGATTTAAACATCTATAGAATATTAAAAAAAGATACTTTCAGGTACAATTAAAATGGGAATCACGTCAAGCACCGCCCGGTACCACAACAGAATTACACATAAATACACAGGGCCCAGCACTATGCGCTCTGAGCGTACTGGATACCGCCACCCGACCCCCGAATCCCAACCCAACCCCGAACCCCCAAAACCCCGACCTCTCGACCCCCAGCCCCGGAGACGGAGTGCTGTATGCATTACGCAATCTTGTCCACGCGTTTAGGAATCTTACGTTCTATGATGCGGCGGGAGATTGTTTTTTGAGTAAGTTCTTATTCATTTTAATCATCGACATTTTAGACCCCCAATTCCTGAAAACCTGCCCTCTCTTAGGAGAGTTCAATAACTCATCTGTAGGGTTAGCCCTATGTTGTAAAAATTGTTAAGTGAGTGATTGGTTTTTACCACTCGCACCATATATTGGATTCATAACCAATATATTCTGGCCTCATGGCCAGAACCTTACACTTTCGATCCTATCCTAAACCTACCCTCCTATCCCAAACCTCCAAAATCATTGGGAATATTTTATTTTATAATATATATTTTTTTCTAATTTATATCTCCCTAGCATCAGACACACCAGACTTACCTACATCGGGAATTGAACTGATGTCCTTTTGGCTAGCGTCAGCCGGTGTAAGGCTTCTAACAACCACTGAACGTAAACAATGTTCTTCCTCACCTAACCTCCTGATGGCTGATGATGCACAGGTTCCCAGGAGTGATTTCTCTGAAGTAAGTATATAAATTGGATAAAGTTGTACTTAAATTATATTTGGATGATTGTTTAATATATTTTTATATTTTAATGGTTATGAAAAAATATTTTTTTTATTTATAATTTATTTTTTTGGTTTTCCATCATATCCCGCTGCTATCCCCGCTTAAGTATAACAGCCAGCAGAAATTTTAGAGAAAATAAATTTAAATCATATACCTATTCGTATATTGAGTAATATAATATATATTATGTTATCGAATTTTCTTCTAAATATCTAAATACAAATAAATAATTTATTCCGTTATACACAGTCATGGCTCTGGCGGTTAGTGGGTATAGGTCACGACAGTCAGCCAGGCAGGTCGGTGCGGGCTCGAGTCCCGGATTCTATAACGCGGTATGAAGCGAGCGCCTTTTGTGTTTCGCGTACGGGAATCTCTGTGGCTGGTGGTGCAGTTTTACAGGTATTCTTGTTGTATTATCATTCATTTATTACGTTTTTTTATTATTATTTCTTATATGTTTTTATCGTCGTGAGGCCAGTGACGCAGTGGCACAACGTGGGCAAACAAAGTGGGCAACAGTGGTGTGAGTGTCACGCGACGATTATGGGTTCGATCCCCACTAGGAGAAGTGAAACATTTATTTACGTTTATATTTCCATTTCTTCGCTCTGGTGTCGAGGCAAAGCGCGGCGTTGATTTCTGCCACTCAATACGCATTGCCTCCAAAATTCTACATATAGTGGTGAACGGAGTGTTTTAACACTAGGTTCCCTCTGCCTACCCTGCTGTGTGCGGGATTCAGCGTGAAGCTGATTTTTTTTAATGTTTTATCTGGAATGTTTGTTTTGCTGCAGTGGAGAATTAAAACGGATTTAAATATAATCACTCCTCAAATAGGAATCGAACCCATACAATAAGCCTGTCATTGCGCCACGACAGTGCAGTCAATTCCTTTAAGCCACTAAATTAAGCTAGTTGTATAAAATATTTATTTTTATACAGGTATTTCGTGAATTTTTCATCCACGCCAGTGGTCCTCGGCGGCTGAAGCGCGGTGACGTCACCATTATACCTTATAGGATATTCAATTATTTATACCAACCTTTGAATGTAAGTAATAGTTAGGTTTTTTTTTTTACTTTCACGCTGTATCCCACACATGGCAAGGTAGGCGGGGGAATGTGGGGGGAACAAAGTATTAAGAAACTCAGTTCCCATTGAGACACTTCCGTTGTTCACTTTCCACCGAATTCTGGTATTGCATATTAACTAGCGGAACTCAATGCCGCGCTTTGCATAGTTACTCAAAGGAGGACGTGAAGATATGAAATAATTAATTTCATTAAGTGGGAATTGAATCCCGTCACGCTCACAGTCACACACCTTGCGCCACTCCGCCGCGACGGTCTCCTTTATTTTAATCTAACACTAATAATCAAAACAGGTAAAAATAACAATATCAAGTGAACTACAATCTACCAATATATGTATCGCCGCCCGGTCATCAGTCGCGCGGAGAGTGGAACTAACAGCGGAGAGAGTGGGCACTATGCGGGTCAGGATACGAGCGGAGTCACTACCTGACTTCAAATGTTCTACACATAATGGGAGTGTTAGGTATGCTACTTACTCAACTGACATTACGAGTACTCGTGATAATTTACTGACACTACTCATATTAATATAGTATTTTGTATTATTATTCTGATGGAAGTATTAATTGAAATAAATAAAAGTAAAACATCATGTCTACCAATAGTCTTGAAAGATTTTGGTGACAAAATTGTGGTGGATTCGATAAACATGACTGACATTACTTACATTACTTACATTACTAACAAAACTAGCATTATAACAGTACGGTAGACCAACCGTCATTACAATCATTATTATTAAAAGCAAAATTAATTTCATTCATAATATTAAATTTATTAATAATTCTTTGCAAAGTTTATTTGTATAATACACAAATAAACAGAAATAAATCCATTTATTAGTAATAATATAATACACGTATTCATGTGCATTGTAATTGTATTGTAAAGATTTCCTTCATAATTCATTCACTCTACTCCACTTCACTCCACTTCACTCCACTCGATTCCACTTCATTGGAAACGAAGTATTAATATCTTATTTTAATGAATACTATTTTGTTTCAGTGATGAAGTGACGATAGAAATAACAGTTGAGCCTGAAGGAGTTCTTATACAAGAGCACAAATCGGCGTTGTTGTGTGGACCAGGTATTTTATAACTTATACTTATAATAAAATATGTACCAGTCGGTGTCCGTACGTGGGGGATAAAAGAACAAATGTTATTGAGTGTTATTTTTATTTGTTTTATTTATATTTATTGAGAAAAAATGTTATTGAAGATAAACAAATAAAATAAAATAAATCGAGGCAAAGCGCGGCGTAGAGTTCTGCCACTCAACACGCACTGCCTCCAGAATACGGCAGAATGTGGGGAACGTGAGTGCATTGCGTGTTGAGTGGCGGAATTCAACGCCGCCTTTTACCCCGATACCAGAGTGAAGAAATGGAAATATAAAATTAAATTTTAAATAATATATACATTATAATGCGTTATAAACTTTATAGATTCTGAGAGATCGGGCATGTCTACAATATCTTGGACGTGGCCGGAAGTAACAGCAACGCATACAGAAGTTGTGTCTCTATGGGCGTCTGGAAATGTATTGGGACCTTTACTTTATGTACGTGTTATATAATTATATTTTTATTTCTTCAACTTACCCTCCATTTATTTCTGTGATAAAGGCTGTCACTATGTCCCTAATAACTAATAAATAATGGGAGATTTCACAGGATTGGCGAGGTGCAGTCACCATGTCTTATTAGATTGAGTAGTAAAGTTTATGCTAAAATATTATGGAGAAGAACGCAAAGGGAGATCCGATAGGATGTTGTGTAAGATCCAAGGAGGCTTTAGATTTGCAAAGGGTTGTATGAATCAGATTTTTTTCAGCAACATAATTATTGTATGGCATACCCCGCCAGGACGCTGACGCCCTGGTGCAGCTGCCGCGCGGCTGCGGGGAACAGAACATGGCGCGCCTCGCCACCAACCTACTGTCACTGCGCTTGTTGGATAAACACTCTGTGGCGTATCTCGCCGCTAAGGACCATGTCGCCAGAGGTGCTTATATTTATTACTTATAAGTAGACTCCCTCATCCCAGACCTCCTCCGGGACGCTGACGTTTTGATGTAGCTGTAAATTATTATATTTATTTTTGTTTTAGATTCATGATGTATTAGCAGATAAGAAGAGGGAACTTGGGAACCTTGTGTTAAAACACTCTGTTTCCATCATGACATCCTTACTTTATGTCGACTTTTTGAGGCATTGCGTGTTATGTGGTGAACTAGTTAACTCAACGCCTCGCTTTCCCTTATTAGCAAAGTAAAAAATGACAGTATTAAATATTTTATTCTCTGAGTAGAAATCGAACCCACAACATGGGCCATACGCCATTAATAATATCTATAATAATATAATGCACTCAATGAATACCCAAAATACTATGAAATATCTTCCCAACTAAGCTTTGAATCTGTTACCACCAGGTTTCGCCCGCCAGCTCCAGTATTTGCATCCATCAGGTGGTTTCAGCGCATTCGGGCCATCTGATGCAAGTGCCTCCACGTGGCTGACAGCTTTTTGCGTCAGATACATGAGGGACGCTTATCAGGTATTGTAATTACATATATTATGGATATTTTTTATTGTTAGATCTATATTTTGTTCCTAACTTTTACAATTTAGATTTTATCAGTCAAAACACAATATATAAAATGTTATCTGATAAATGTATTGTCTTTGCTTAATGATATTATTTCATATAATAATGGAATAATATTATTTTATTAAAATTTATGAAATAGTTAATAAACCTGAACGTATTTAACTGAAACTGGATTAACTAAATCTTTATATCCAACAACATTAGAATATATTGTAAATAAACTGTTATATTTTCTAAAATCAGGTTATATCTGGATCATCAGAGCCGCCCGCAGTTTTATTGAAAGCTGAAAATTGGCTAAAAGATCAACAGATGGAAAATGGCTGCTTCCGCAATCACGGACATGTGTTCCATACTGAACTCAAGGTTACTTCTACTTAAACTACTTAAATTAAATATAAAGACAACATGTTTGACCTGTCGTATGAAGTTTTGCATGTATTTAATTGTTTTTCTTTTAAAGTACCAAACTTTGGATAGATTAAAAAAACTGAAATTTATATTGTTAGATAAAAAAAAATAACTTTAAATATAAAAATTAAAAATAAAAGACCCCTACTAGGACTTGAACGGAATCTATATTTTAGATTAACGGTCAAGTGTTCCGGGCTAATAAATAATATCAATAAAATGAATTATCTTATAACTAAAAGATAGAAGTTTTTCTTTCATTTACTATCATAGAAAAAACATTTAAATACTATTTTTTATGTACACAGGGAGGCCTAAACGAAGACGGTGACATATCAAGCGTAGCGTTAACAGCTTACGTATTGACATCTCTCTTAAACACTCCACTCTCTTACAAAACAATTGAAAACACACTATCTTGCCTCCGAGCTTTTCCTACAAAATCTAAAAAAGTATACGCATTATCTCTATTAACTTACGCGTATACTAAGTTGAGGCAGTTTTCGGAAAAAAGTGAGGAGAGGTGGAAAATTTTTGGGGAGAATGGTGAAAGAGATTTTGCGGAGGAAATGATAGTGTTGCAGTTTATGCAACTGGTGACGTCGCGAGATGGTTATATGTGGTGGGATACAGGTAACTTGAATGTTCTATTTTTTTTAAATTATTTAATTAAGGTGGTGGAAAGTCTTTTTTTTAGTATTTTTTTTATTTCACGATGTATATTGCGTATAGCAGACCGCGTGACGAGTTGTGGATTTGATTCTCACTTGAGGAAATGAAATATTTAATGTTTTAATGTCTTCGTTTTGATAACGAGCCAAAGCGCGTTGAGATCCGCCACTCAACTCACAATGTCCTTAAAAAATTATCTGAATATGAGGAACAGAAAATGTCTACAAAAAACTTGGAAAATGAACTATAATTTACAGGTAACCTGGCGACGTCAATAGAGGCCACCTCGTACGCGCTACAAGCTCTCACAGTGTGCAGCGAGTACCTGCGGCCGCTGTGCGCGCGGGGCGCCTTCTCTGCTGTAAGGTGGCTGTCCGCGCACAGGGACGGCGCGGGGGGGTTCGTGTCCACTCAGGTGAGGCAGATCTGACCACATACATAACACACTTACAAGGATGTGTCAAGTAACCAAAGACAATGTACAAAAAACGTTAGACATACCAGAGTATACAGAGGGAATCTG